>CAKJVB030000002.1:0-185000 GCA_918026665.1 Diabrotica balteata
ATAAAACACCAAAATACATCACAAAGATAAAAGTTGAAAGCCTACAGGATGACTCCACAAGATACCTATATATTTCAAAAAAGAATAACCGAAAAAAGCAGAAACACATATATCACAGAAAGTGATATAGTCGAAGAAAGCTGGGCAAAAATTAATTCTGATATCTTAGCCTCGGCCAAGGATTTTTTTAATGAAATAAATATAAATAAAAATAAATTGTTCCCAAGGTGAAGAACACCATGGTTTTGTTCGGAACTGAAGAAAAAATATAGAGAAAAGAAAAAAGCTTACTGAAATACATGTCAAAAAAAGAAGCATTCCATAATTACAAGACATTTAGAAACGAAACACATGCACTTGTAAGAAAAATACCAAGTTATCATTGAGAACGCTTTTCACAAGAAATTGACATAATTTTTACTGTCTGCAAAAGGAAATATGGCGCTTCATAAGAGGTCAAAGAACGGAGGTAAAGGAACTAATAGAACCAAATCACATGGAAAAGGAACAAACGATGCTAGAACCGGAAACACCAGAAATTACCACAAATGAAGAACTATATAAATTTACAGGAAGCTCGGAAAATACTTGAAAACCTGAACAACAGAAAAGCAACAGGTAAAGACAGGATACTAAACGAATTAATGAAATTGAGTTCTCCATTCAACAATACATAGCAGTTTCAACCATGTTCTACCATCCATTAATTAATAGAGTACCGGCATGTAAGTAATGTTTATTTATTTGCTCATTTATTAATTTATTACAATCTAATAGACTATTTTATAACAATTTGTGGGTCTTACCTTGTCTGTTTAAACTTTTAAAACTTTTTATACACTTTTATTCAACTTACTCATTTTGAAATTAAAACCACAGACATGTAATATTGGCATAATTATTGTAATTTACAACATCTAATTTGTTTATCTTTATTAGACAACCCCCTAATATGGGTTTTTATCATTTCAGCATTTATTTAACTTTGTATCGAGACCTGAAGATGCTTTGCATATTGTAGAAAGCGAAACCGGTCGTCTGATAGTTAAATTAAATTGATTGTGAGTAAGTCTTATTTATTATTATTATATATAAAGCTTAAAAGCAAGCAAAGCGGCGAGATCTCTGAATGAGACAATCTGGAAGAACAAACAAACACCTAAGACAAGATACAAAAACAAGAATCTATAAAGCAGCAATTAGACCTATATTAACATACGCGGCTAATATACACAAGACGACTAATAGAAACAACAGAGATAAAAATACTACGACGAATATCAGGGAAAAGTCTGTTAAATATGGAGACATTAATGGATGGGTGAGAAAACGTAAATTGGAGTGGAAAGAACACATTAGTAGAATGTTCGAGGATAGGATGGTAAGAATAGCACGAGATAAGTCACCAAATGGACGAGACTGTATTGGCAGACCGAGAAAAAGATGTTGCGAATTTAGGAGGCTAATATTGAAGAAAAAACAGGCTACATACAAAAAGGAAGCAAACGAAGAAGAAGAAACAGTAATACAACGCTAGTATAGAAGCTACATTTCAAAATCGTGTTCTACTTAAGACTGTTTTACCTTAACAATCTATTTTCTTTAGTGTTTTCATGTTTTATAATCCTTTATTTTAGAACATTACTATTAGAAAATTATTATAATAATATAATCATCAAGCCAGTCATACAGAACACATTTTTATGTTCATTTGAAACGGTAATTAGCATAATATGTATATAAAAATAAAAACAAAATGGCGAATTAAAAAATCAGATGGATTATATTCACAGAATATTGGCAACATAGAAAATATAACGATTATGTAATTTATTATTGTGTAACCATAGTTATAGCTACTAGTGTTCGAATATAAGTAAACTCTAAAAAGCAAGGTCATTCAGTTTTATGCGACATTTGAATACATTAACAAGTTTTTAATAAAATTTTGTACAGGGTGTTTTATCCATCAGAGAGTGGAAGATGTACAAAATAATTGGCGTGAAATGTATAATCTCATAATTATAATAATGTGGGTTTATTTACTAAAGGCTCAAGTACACGGGGCGAGTATACAAGGTGCTCGCAGGATTATTCATAAGCAGCTTGTAAACTAGTCCAGTGGTGTTAGTGTACTCGATGCGCTCGCTCCGTTAGCTGCTTGTAAAAACTCCCCAGAAAAAATTGAACTGTATTTACACTCTACTTGCTGGTTTTTGAGCGAGCTAGCTTGTAAACTAGCCATGTGTACTCACAGTAGCGTATGCACAAGCGACTAGTAGCATAGTAAGATGTCGGAGAAGCTGTTTCTAGCAAGATGCATACGAGAAAGGCATAAGAGAAACGTGTGAGTGAAATCGTGGATAAGACCACGCCGAAGCACTGATTGTGGTGCATCAACTATTTTACTGAAAGAGCTGAACAACGAAGATCCTACAGCTTTTAGAAATATTTTGTACACTTGTAAAAACAATGAAATATTACTCGTGTTCCACTTTATTTTTACAACAGAATCTATGTAGGATAATATAACCATAGGATAGAGAAACCACAAATCTTCTAAAAGTCTCGTCTTCTAACAAAGGTTGGAAACCAAGAAACTTTTTATATGTAATGAATAATACACATGCTATTTCAATACGTATTTTAATTTCTTTGGTTTGGTCTACATTTGATGTTATCCATGTTCCTAAGAATTTGTAACTCTCAATTATTATAGTATTTTCAACAATCAATTAGATATTTTCATCTGCTGGTTTGCTCATGATCATGGCCTTAGTTTTCTTTAAAATGATACTTATCCCGTATTTATGAGAGCGCTTTGTTAAATACCGTTTTATTGTAGACATTGTAGTAAGGACAGTCCGCAACGTGTTCTGGTTGTCAACTTTTACCTTCACAGTTTGATTTCAATAAAGATTAGATATAATTTTTCTATCACGTCTGTCAATATTTTTACTTTTTGAATATATCTACAAGCTTTTTGCGATGAACCTCATCAAATGCATTTTCAAAATCTACAAAACATTAGTATATGTCCTCATTCATGTTCATTCATATCTGGGACAGCACATTTAAGCCGAACAATCGCTTGCGCTCATACCATGTCTAAAGACAAATTGTGTATCACTAATTTCATAATGAAGAGTTTTTTATATATTCTGCTGAGTATTATTTTCAAAAAATTTTTGAGTGTGTAACTTATTAAAGCTATTGTTATATAATCTGAGCAGGTTGTTGCACTTAACTTGATATTGGTATTGATCCAGAGGTCGATTGCAGCCATTGTCTGGGGATTGTGGCAGTCTGATACACGAGTATAGATTAATATTAAACTAGCCTTTGATAGATGGCGCTACTGATACTGAATTGGTTTCGGTGTTCTGTCAAAATTTTAAGTTTTAAAAACAATTAGTTTGGTTTTTACTGCCGTCGAAAGCAAGCTCATTTTGTGTTTTCGGAGAAATGGAAAAAGTCGAGTATCATTCGGTGATTAAGTTCCTCCACAAAAAGGATAAAACGAATGTGCAAATCAAAGCCGACATGAACGAAGTTTATAATGAGGTTGCACCTTCGATAGCAATAGTGGAATTTTGGAAAGCTGAATTTGTTCGTGGTCGTACTAGCGTTTTTGATGATGAGTGTCCCTTTAGGCCAAATGAAGTCACCACGCAGGAAATAATCAACAAAGTCCATGACATGATTATGGCAGATCGTCGAATGAAGCTTCGCGAGTTAATGGAGGTCCTAAACACTTCCTACGAGCGCATACACAACATCATTCACCATCATTTGGAAATGAAAAAGCTATCCGCGCGATGAGTGACGCGTTTGCTGACAATCGATCAAATACAAAAACGTGTGACCACTTCGAAGACGCTTTTGGCGATGATACTGCGCGATCCAAAGGATTTTTTTGCCGATTTATCACCGTTGATGAAACCTGGGTGCATTATTACACACCGGAAACCAAAGAACAGTTTAAACACTGGCGCAAACGCTGCGAAGGGCCGCCGAAGAAGACAAAGAGTGCACATTCGGCCGGCAAAGTGATGGCGACTGTTTTCTGGAATGCGAAGGGCATCATCCACATCGACTACTTAAAAAAAGGAAAAACAATCAATGGTGAGTACTAAGCAGCCTTATTGGATCGATTCTATGCCGCATTGCGTCGAAAACGCCCCGGTTTGGAACGCAAAAAAGTGCTCTTTCACCAGACAATGCACCGGCTTACCGATAGGCCGTCGCCATGGAAAAATTACACGAATTGAGCTATGAATTGGTTAAACACCCACAGTATTCCCCACATCTTGCCGCTAGCAATTTTTTTCATTTTACAAACATATAAAAATGGCTCGCAGGACGCCGTTTCGCAACAAATGATGACATCGTCGCTGAAACTTCGGCCTATTTTGAAGAGCTTAAGCAAAAGTACTATACGGATGGGATAAAAAAAATTGGAACATCATCTTACTAAGTGTATCGAGCTAAAAGGGGACTACGTTGAAAAATAAATTAATTTAATTCAAAAAAACTTGTTTTTTATCAAAGATTAGTTTTATATCAATCCACTCTCATAATAGACTAAAGAGTTTAACCATTACAACATTAATATCTTCATCAATGAGTTTTAATAATTCAATGGGAACATCATCTGGTCAAGTAGCTAATCTCTCTTTTGTATTTTTGATAGCATAGATGACTTCTTTCCGTAATATTGGTGGTCCGGTATGCTCTGTGGTTTCTAATGACAGCTCTTTTCTTTCATCATTAAATAGTTTTTACATGTAATTGGTTTAGTGACACAATCTCCCCTTCACATCAGTAATCATATCCACTTTACCATTTTTAAGGATATTCGTTCTTGTGCTTTGTCTAGTACCTGTCATTTATTTGTTTTTTTTTGTGTGAATTAAAGCTATCAGATCATTTATCCAGATCTTCTATTTCTTTGCATCTGTCGGAAAGGCACCTCTCTTTTGCATATTGAATTTTCTTTCTGAGTTTCTCTGAATTTCTTCATATTTATTCAGGTCTTTTGCTTTATGTTTTCTTTGTATTTGCATAAGTTTAAGAATTTCTACTGTCATCCAAGGTTTCTTTTTCTCCAAGTGGTTTGAGGTTGGCTGACTATAGCATCATTAACATTCATGCTGCCACTTAATATAAATCAAAACTAGAAAGTACTTAATATCAGTATCAAATACAAAGACATAAAAATTATTATAGAATATTTCAACGCTAAGGTTAGTCTAAGGACAACTTTTTACTCAACTATTGGCATTCTATCTGCTGATTCCACGTAATTCTCGAGTTTAATATTACCCCAAGATACTTTAGGTCAGTCAATATTTTAAGATGTGTGCCATTTGGCCATTTAGAGGACCAATCTCTCTAAATTACTTCTTTAGATAAAATTCGTTATTGTGAACTTCTGGTGGTTTATATTGAACCCTGCATTTAAAGTTCATTCTTTAACATCAATCAATGCGTACTGCGTTCAATGAGCATTATCTGCAATAATGCAATTCCAAAGGTTTAAAAACAAGAATAAAATTGTCTACAGCTTCACAGCTTGATCGGGAAAGTAGTTTGTTCCTGTCATTGCCACGATTTTTTTGATACCAACCCACTGTTAAAAAGTAATTTTCCAACACCCTGTACGAAAGAACTTTTAACCTCAAAATACCCAAATACATAGAACTACATACAAGAACAGTAGCAATATTTAGCGTGCCTACCTTATTATTTGTATTTCGTTGAATATTATGTATTTAATAATGATTTACCTTGAGTTTCCAGTATATTTTATTGGTCGATTTCTCTTGGTAATTGTGACCAAAATGTTTTTAAAATAAAATTATTATGTGCAGGAGAGAAATGTGGCATTACGAATACAAGGCCATTTTAGAAAATAACAACTGTCAGTTGTCACTGACGGTGACGTGGATGAGGGACTTCAGTTTAGAGAGTTTTATGGTTATCACGTTTTATGAAAAACTTTTTTATGTACTATGTACTTTTATGTATAGAATAAATACAGTAGTTAGGCCACGTCATTATTTCATTTTAAGAAATCTTCCCTCCCATATGTTAAATTTTTACACGATGTAACAGAAAAAAAAATATCATGTCAATTCAATTTTCCACATAGCAATTTGTTTGAATTGTCTACCGAAATTTAGGTTTTACTGGTAAACCCGGAGCAGAATATCTACATCTACAATAACAAATAACTGTCTCTTTTTTAAAATTAGGTGTAAAATTTAATAATTTACTTAGCTTTTTCAGGTTTAGTGCAAGCTTTTCCTTGGATGCAATGTTACTTAATTTCTTTGCATGCTGTGGAGTTACAATAACTAATTTAATCTTCACTTTTCCTTTAATTTACCAGAAAACTTAATAAAAACGTTTTATTTCGATACAAAACTAGGTACTAGAAACGGTGTAGCTGTTAAGTGGCTCTAGATGTGCAAACTTGTTGCAAGTGAAAATCTTATATACTGATTCTGATTGGTTGAGATGAACATGGCAGCGTGTTCGATCAAAAACTACGTTTGGACTTACTTTTACTTGCTTTTGAAACAAACTTACATTTCCTCCATATTTTTGGCAATAAAATTATGAGTTTTGAGTATTTCAAATAAAACACTTCATTCCTAGTACACTTATTATATAAATGATGATTTTATTTTATAAAATTGAACTTATGGGTAATTGACTTTTACCAACTCAAATATTCTCAAAATTTCCTAGTGGCATCCTGTATAATTAAAAATAATAAATACGCTATATAGTGATTTCTGAAACAAAAGAAATGTTTTTTAATTTTATTTCGAAAATAATTTTCTGAATTTTTAAATAATGCCTAATTCCCAAGAATTAAGTTTTAAAATAAAATAAATATCCGAATATTTATACAAGAATCTCAGAATAGTCCAATGTGAAATCGAGTTTATTAGACATTTTAATCCCTTTCAATGTTAACTTTTCTCCCAATACAATTATTCAAAGAAATGTTAATATTTGACTTTTTATTTTGTCAACATTTTAACGCTGATATTAATATACTGGCCTAAAAATAAAATTACAGAATTAATCAAGACTCAGCAACGCCCGGCCGCCTAGGACCACTAAGTAAATTCGAAAATATCCATATTATCATAGAGGTTGTGATTTGCCGTAAGAAGTCGTACGGTATTCGACAATACAATATACACACACACAATGTTGGAAATTGTCTGCGTTCGGTTGAACTCGAAATAATTCGCTTTGGCTCGTCTCTACGTTCAATTACTCCGTCTAATTATCAACTAAACAGCGAAACGAGCGCTACTCGATAACGGATGCGGCGTTGTCAAGTTTAAGGTGTTTGTCCAAAGAGTTTGTAACTAAGGAAGCGGTAATATAAACAGAAAAAGGTTTAAGAGAAGCTTATTGAGTGAGACAGTTCATTCCTAAAAAAGAAACAATTACAGAACGAAGTTTTAAACGAAATTTTAAAAAATCTTTCGACCCGATTTACAATATACACTAATTTTCCTGGCGATCATTATCCACACCATGAATCCATCTCATCCTTGGTCTACCGTCTTATCTAGCTCCATCGGATTTCGCCAAATGAATAGGTACGTCTTGTGGGTTGGTTCCATTTGCTGTTGTGCTCACTGTAAAATGTCTTAATTTTATTGCAGTAACTACATCTTTGGCTTCGACTTTCGTTATATTTATTATATAGCTCGAAATTAAATCAACGACAAGTTTCATTATCATAGTTTTCTAATATCTGTAATTTTATCATTTTTAAAATCTCTGTTAGATCTATTTTCTTGTCCTTTTATGCACTGATATATTTTTAAAATGGAGTAAACCACAATTAATTGTAATGATAAATACATTTTTACTAAATTCTGAAATTCTAGCATCAAATAGTCCAATCAATTTATAAAAGTTTATAATTGTCGATAGAAAAGAATATTAAAATTTGACAGTTGATTTATTTAATCTTGGTCTTACAGGCATCAGCCTTGTTCACACTTATGTTGTAAACAGGTGCTGAAAATCTGAGAGGTTTTGTATGTTGATATCAAATTCTTATCTTACTGTGCTTGTCTTTTATGTTATAATTGATTCCCGATGATGTCTCTTAAATCCAATTATGGAAGTGGGATAAATGCCAGACGAATGGATATACAATACACGAATTAAAGGGCACTACAACTACTTAGTCATACCATGAAAATACGGGAGAGAGTAATTGATTGATGGATACGCAAATAAACCCAAACGTGGTGTCTTCGCGTATCCAAACTGATTTCTTCTTACGCGAAGAAATCAGTTTGGATTTATGCAAGGCAGATCAACAACAGCTGTAATTTTTATTAAAAGACAACTGAGGAAAAAAATAGGAATAAAGAAACAAACACTGATAATATGATATTTATTTATCTAAAGAACGCATATAGAGTTGCTCCATAAGTTTTGTGGTGGGCTCTTAGTCAAAAGGAGTTCTTAATGAATATGTGAAGATTGTGGGAGACAGACAAATACACTCCAAAAATATAATAGATGTGTGCACTCTATCTTCCGCCAATGTAGGATCCGACCATGGCCTGTTACTAGGAAAAATAAATATAGCAATCACCAAACGAGGCAAGCGAAATACAAAAGTAGAAAACAAGTTAAACATAGAAAGCTTAGAAGAAGAAGGGACACAAAACTTGTATAGAAACAGAATAACAGAAAAGCTAAACAGCCATAACCTAGAGACTAAAAAGAATATAGAAGAAACCTGGAAAAATTATTAAAAAATTGATCCTACAAGCAGCGGAAGAACCTTTAAGTAAACGAAAAGTTAACAGAAATAAACGGGAATACAAAACTTCATGGTACGACGAAATGGTGAAAACACTAGCAAATGAAAAGAAAGAAGCTTTCCTAACATACAAAGGATTGAAGATCCGGAGGTACCAGAAGACTACGTGCGAATCAGGAATAGAGTAAACCAAGAAGTAGATAACATTAAAAAAGAACACTGGGAGAAATTTATCAAATATGTGAAATACGACCTCTATGGATCCTAGAAAAAAGAGTGGAAGATGATAAGGAGACAAAAAACAGAAATGAATGAATTTGTACGCATATATAACATTACGTAGGAGCTATGGACTAGGCATTTCACGAAATTATATGGAAAAGGAGCAGAAGAGAACAGAGAAAGAATCATTAACGAAACTCACGATAGAGTACTAATATCAGAAGAAAAGCTACAAGAACTAATAAAAAAATTTAAAAACAGAAAAGCACCTGGTCCATATAAGATAAACAATGAACTGCTAAAATATGAAGGAACAACACTACGCAAATGGCTCCTAAAATTATACGTCGATATAATAACTACCAGAGTAGTACCAGCGGAATGGAAGGAAAGTCTGCTGCTACCGATATTTAAAAAGGGAGACTCGAGAAATTCTGAAAATTATAGGGGCATTAGTCTGATAAATCTTCTTCTTTAGGTACCATCTCCTCTAAGAAGGTTGGTAATCATTACAGCTATTTTCACTTTTGAGATTGCAGCTCTGAACAAGTCGACGGAACTGCAATTATACCACTTTCTCAGATTGTTGAGCCAGGAAATGCGTCTTCTTCCAATACTTCGTTTTCCCTGTATTTTTCCCTGCATTATGGTTTGTAGCAACACATATTTATCCCCTCTCATAACGTGGCCGAGATACTATAACTTTCTTGTCTTCGTATTCGGTCTACCCAACTTATTTTTAATATTCTTCGGTAGGTGATAAATAGTACATTAAAATTGTAATAGACGCAATTTTTATTATTAGACAAATAATAGAGAACTCTATTGAATATGGAAAACCAGCGACATGTGCTTTGTAGATTTAAAAAGTGCTTTTGACAGGGTGAAGCGAAACGACATCTTAAATTTATTAAAAGCTGAACAAATAGACCATCAGATAATAAGGACAATTAATAAAATTACCAAAACAACAAGACCAGAGTTACAATGCCAACAGGAGAAACAGAATGTATAGAACTAAAAGGAGGAATCCGCCAAGGAGACTCGCTCAGCCCATTATTATTCAATATGGTGATGACTCAAATAATTCACGAAGTAAGAAAACGACACGGATACAACATGGAAACGCATAAAATCACGATACTATGCAATGCCGATGATGCAGTACTAATAGTTGATACAGAAGAGACCTAAAAAGGCAGCTCCACACCTTCAATATCACAGTAAACAAACTTAATATAAAAATATCAGTAGAAAAATCTAAATGTATAGTGATCAGTAAAGAGCCGCGTAGATGCAAACTAGAAATAGACGGCAAAATTATAGAACAAGTAATGAAATTCAGTTACCAAGGAATAGAGATCACTAGTGACAGGGATATAAGAGCAGAGACCACAAGGCAAGCATCGAAAGCGGCAAGAGTAAGTGCTTGCCTCCGAGAAACCATATGGAGAAACAAATATCTGACCACGGAAAGCAAAATAAAAGCATACAACAGTAAGACCAATCCTAACATATGCAGCGGAGACAAGGACCGATACAACAAAGACGAAACAACAAATCAACAATGTCGAAATGAAAGTATTAAGATCGATGGCGGGCATATCATTAAGAGACCGACAAACCAACAGAAGTATACGCGAACAATGCAAAATTTAAAATATTAACAAGTGGATAAAAACAAGAAAATAAAACTGGAACGAACATGTAAGCCGAATGGGACCAGATAGATTATAAGCGAACATCTGTAAAAACAATAAGCCATATAGTAGAAGACTCGTTGAAACAACGAGTGAAACAGAATAAGAGGCAGACACACAGGAGTAACACTAATCGCACGAAGAAGAAGAAGAAGAACAAGAAGAAGAATTATTGCTAATAATGTATGGATAGCAGGAAATTTTAAAAGAGATTTAGAACAAAAACTGGAACAGTGGAGACCAGCTCTTGAAGAAAAAAATTTAAAACTTAGTAGGAGAAAACAGAGTATTTTAAATATTCATTTCATAGTGTACAGAACTCCATAAAGGACTCACTACAAATAAAATTACAACTTTGGATGCTGAAATAATTGTATTTTAAGTATCTAGGATATGTGCTATAGAGTAAGGAGGAAATGGATATAGAGCATGCAGTAAAGTTAGGGTGGAATGGATGAAGTGAAAGGAAGTGAGTGATCTGTTGTGACAGAAATATTCGAATGAAACGGAAGGGAAAATTTTATAAAACTGCCATAAAACCAGCTTTGATATACGAAACTAAATGTTGGGCAGTTACAAATAAAGAGGAATAAAAAATGCAAGTGACCGAAATAAGAACGCTTAGATGGGTTAGTAAATAGAAATAAAAGGTTAAAATTAAAAACGACTATAATAGGGAAACTCAAGGGGTTAAGATGATTCAGGCATATTCAACGTCGGAACGTTTAATCACCTCAAGAGGAGAGCAAGACCAAAGAAGACCTGGGAGGGGACGCTTAGGCAGGACATGTCGATAAAGCAGATCGATATTGATATGTCTTAAGATGGAGACCATACCCATAAGAACTTATGGAAAAATTTAATTAGGGAATCTACCTCAGGATAAAGGCAAAGAGAATGGTGATGATGATATATACACTGTTAACTGAAAATTTAACATGTTAGTTTCCCCAAAAAATACAAAACACATGGTTATAACAGCATTTACTAATTTATAACAGCAATTTACTAAGATGTAAATTGGAGCTGGAAGGTCAAATAATAGAACAAATGATGCAGTTTAAATATTTAGACATCACATTATCTAG
Organism: Diabrotica balteata; assembly: GCA_918026665.1. Classification (NCBI taxonomy): domain Eukaryota; kingdom Metazoa; phylum Arthropoda; class Insecta; order Coleoptera; family Chrysomelidae; genus Diabrotica; species Diabrotica balteata. The sequence continues at coordinate 11,826 of CAKJVB030000002.1, forward strand.
TCACGGAAAGTCCGAAACAAAAATGGAAGATCAAGCGAATAGAGCAAACAGAACCACAGGTTGCCTTAATGTAACAATATGAGAAAATAAAAATATCGGAAAAGAAATGAAAGGCAGAAGCAGAAAGAAACAGTCGTCAGACCTATAATAACATACGCGACAGATATACGACCTTACACACAGAGGACAAAAATAATGACAAACAGAAGAAACAACAAACATGAAAACACTTACAAAAATTGATGGTAAAATACTATGGGATAGAGCTAGAAGTACAGATATACAACATAGATGCAAGGTGGAGAATATCAAGTACTGAATAAGGAGAAATCGCAAGACCACTAAATGTTAGGATAAACGAGCATCTTATTTTTGAACTGACATAACCTAATAACAGACAACTTTAATTATATATTTTCGAAGATTTTTTATAATTTTTTTTTGAGAACTATTTCTGGAGAAGTCAAAACGTCAAACATTAGTTAGTTAAAAATGTGATTTTCATTACAACCGATAATAAGTGGCCTAATATCATATAAACATAATATTTAGATTACTTAATGTTGTGTATAAAGTCCAAAATATAAGCATTTTGCTTTTTTAGTATAATTTAATATTTTTATAGTTAAATCCTTGTAACAATAGAGCATTGGGACGGCAATGTGTAAGAATATAGCAGCCAGCTAGATCGTTGGGTGCCAATTATTTAACAATAAAACTACACCTCAGCTAAGGGAAATCAAAATTTAGTGAACAAATCTTGCCTAAGCTTTACACTAAAATAAATGTAAAAATATACGTACGTCTAATACAGAGATACTGTAACTTCTGGAGGAGAGCTGAGTGTAGTCGTCACATGGAGATAAATGTAGTTTTTAGTAGCAGCAGCATCGATAGGTTATGTTCCTAAAGATACAGAATAATTATAATTTGTAAAATAATAAAACTGAACCCAAGAAGAAGATTTACCCCTACTTTAATTAGTTTGAAGTGATATTTAATACGAGCAGAATTACAAACACCAACAAGTTTTGGGAGCTAAATGTAACTAGATGGAAGTTACTAGAGTTAGAAGTTAATTAAGAGTATACCGAGAGTGTACAAAGAGTCAATCAGAATCGAACGGGAATAATGGAAAATTTAAGTTAAAGAATAATGATGAAAAAAAGAGTATTTAATTAATAGAAAAGTTAATAAATGAGTAAAATCAAAAGAATTTGGAATAAAATAAATTATTAAATTACCAAAGTAGAAATGTGAAGATTTCTCGGTTGACGAAACCATAACTCAGATTTATGCTTTAGTATGTGCCTTCTATAAATTGCAAGGCAAAACAGACGATGAAAAAGGTGAAGGAAAGACATGGGGCATCTAAAAGTTGCATTCCACAACATATCTTCCTATCTAAGAAAAAATCCTTGATGAACTGGTTTCTTGTACTCATAAAGAGTAAACCGAAATAAAGTAAAAAACAGTATAAAATAATTAAATACAAGATTTTATTTCACGTATACTGCTTCATCCTACCAGGATTTATCAGATCGACTTGTACAGAAGCTCTAAAGTGAAAGCAATTCGTTTCCGTCAAAACAAGCAACAATAAAATGCAGCAAATAATAAAAATGGCAAAGAGAAATTACTTTTAAATTTGTTTTTAAAAAACACTAAAGCTCAAAAAGTCGACGAAGACAACTTTCAAAAAGATCTGTGTGTAACGTTAATAACAGTGAATATACTATTAAATACCTTATAATATTCCATGGACTATGGAATTTTTTCAAAAATATTGTCAAATAAAAGTACCAGAAATAAGTATATTATGAATAAATTATGAAGAGGTAGTATAATAAAACAAATAGAACAAAATCAATTCCATTAGGTGGTGGATGAAACAACATATTTACCTGGACAATATATTATTCATGGGCTTATTGATGTGTTACATGAGGACATAATATGATTTTGATAACTTTGTTGAGTATCGCAAAAAAATGTCCTGCAATTAAACATTTAATAATAAAACTGAATAACGAGGAGAGTTATATATCACTCCCTGCTACCTAGTATCACTAAGTACCTAGAAGTGATCCTGAATTCTAAACTTTCATTAAAGAAACATCTCGACGCCAAAGTAAAAAGGCCGCGTCTGCTTTTTAGGCGCACAGAAGAGCCTCCGAAGTCAAATTGGGTCTGCAGCCGAAAATTTTTTATAAGGCCTGTCCTAACGTATGTGCCCATTGTGTGGTAGCCCCGTGCTAGACTGGCTTCAGCTAAGGCCCAACTGACTCACATCCAGTGGTTCGCATCTTAGGAGCCATGGGGACCACTTCCACAGAGGCTCTTGAACCTTTGCTGAATTTAGCTTCTCTACATTTCATTGTAGAGCACGAAGTCATGACGGCAGCCTATCGTCTTAATTGCTCTGGATACTGGTTGGGAATAATGGTCGGATGGGCCATTTGACATCTAAAGACAGGTCCCCGATTGTTGTTTTGTACTCTCTGTGGTACAGGACAGCACGACCGAGTTCCTATCTCCATTCTTGGTTCATTTTCCTGACGGGGATAAGTGGATGAAACGAAATCCTGCACTAATCCGTCGAGGCTGGCCCACCTGGTTCATAACCTGGTTTTAAAATTCATAACTTATACACATACAGATATAGTCCACCGAAATGAACTGTTAGTTATAGCAAAAAAAAAATGAGAGATAAAATATATCGCTATGGGTCAATGATGGACAAACATGACCTGCTATAGATCGATAGATAAACAACACTTTTTTGCTTCCGAGATTTGTGACTCGACAATATCTTGCTTTTAAAACGCTCTAGCCCTCTCGGTTTTACGATGGCGAAGTTCTAGTTGAGTTGTGGCAGATGCACTTGACCCATCACTGTATTTAATTTAACAAATGTCTTTAACAGCAAATGTTTCTTTAAAGATTTTCTTACACACCCGGACAAATTTTTTATTACCATTTGGAAGAGAATAGCATACTGTTGTCATCTTTATTATCATTATCACTCATAAAAAAGCTCACATCTGGAACCGTTGGACATATGACCTTTTTAATGACAGTTACTTAGGACTGTTTCTTAGGACGATAAGCAGGGACCTTGATCATTTCTACATCAGTAACTCAATTTTTTTAACTTTGGCCCTTTTCAATTACCACTCTTCAATTTGTCTTGGTTGCTTAATGGCGTACATAATTTATTCTTTTTAGATAGCATCAGATGGGTAAGCCCTGAAAATCCCTGTATGAAAATATATTTTGATCGCCTCTGAAAAAAAAAACCATCAAAAATATTCTTCAACTGAAAAGTCTTTGTCATTACTAAGAGTATTATACTCTCTAGTGCAGGCATGGTTGAGGAATAAGATCACACTGGCTTTCATCGGAAATCGCCATGACGAATATCAAGAAAATTTACTTGAAACGTTATTTATATCTTGTGAGTGTTTTGTTAGTTTCTGCTTTTAAATTTGCGTCTGAATTGTTCCTTTAGTGTCTTTCTTATTTACCTCTTTGGCGGTTTTAATATTTTCTTGATTGATAAATCTTGATGTTCCAGAGCTTGTTCCTAATGTATATTTCGTATCTTTTCTTCTCTTTGGGATTGGTTAAAAGTTGCATACTTTTTTAGATATATCTCAAAAGTCATTCCCGTCTAGTTTTTTTTTGCATTAAATTGTCTTTACAATATACTTAAAACAAAACGTCTAGTTTAACATATATTATTTAAGAATCTCCTTTAATATGTCAAGTTGTACCTGATACACAACTTTCCCAACATAATTAAATAATAGAATCTTCTTTTATATGAGGAATGTTGTACAAAAGAAACTTTAAGTGTTTTGCCAACAATGAAAAAATTAGTTTTATTTGAGTAACTACAGCAGATATGACAATTGAACTAAAGTACAAGCAACAGCTGGAGTTTACCATGTCGTACAGTTGGTAGAAAGCGCCTCGAGCTGTTCACAAAGCTGACATTCGCAAAAATGGTATAATATTTAAATCTGTAAAAAACTCAGACAAATTAAACTCTCAAACACTAATACTCTTACTTTATATTAGTTTTTAAAATATTTAAAAAATATGTATGAAAAAAAATGAACATTATTTCTTATTAAAACCCCAAACTTTTGTTCGACGCTTCCTTTAAAATCACCCCTGTGTACGCATTCTTTGTTCGTAATCGTGTAAAATATGAACCGTTAAAGAGCTTTACCTATACTTCAAATATTTTGGCAACAGGGCTTCAATTCCCGAACATTGAGTCCCTTAAAATCAACGTACTAACCCGCTACGTCACAGCTCTCTATGTCTCTTTATCATCTATAATTCCATAGGGACCAGGCAGCCCTCTAGATTGCGTTCCCAGCTTCGTGCGGTGTGCGTCACTAACGGAATATTCTAGAATGTTGGGAATTAATAACAGATATTCATGGTTATATCTATACTGTAAGTTGTATGGTACAATTGATGTAAAAGCATTAAAAAAAACTATAAAATGCTTTAATTTCCATAAAATTATTTTTTATAACCTTTAGCCCCGTAATTACATATAAATATCAGTATGCGTATCAATCCATACAGGATTGAACATACAGGACACTTTCACGCTCAGAGGTTCATCAGAACGTCTTCATTATAATACGCAAGACATAAACCACGGTAAAATAGGTGGCTAACATAGGTTCACATACAAGGGAAATATCCTTTCAAACGTTCAATTTTTCAATCACACCTTTCAGTTAATTCTTAACAGAAATATTATTATTCGTTTAAAAATCTTTGTATTATTAGGTATTATTAGAAGATATATATATATATATATATATATATATATATATATATATATATATATATATATATATATATATAGAAACTTTTTTATTTCCTGGGATTATCGGTCTGATGTAAATAAAACTATTTTTGCTTAAACGTTTAGGCAAATTTGCCATTTTCCATTTTTTTAAAAAGTTTAACATGGATTAAAAAATTGGTATCTGACATTGACAGATACTTTACTTTACTTTATCGTGTTCGGACATGATCATAAAATTTCGGCCTAGTATCGGGCTACGTCGGTTCCATCTTTCTTGGCGAGCCACAAATCTTCAAGGGTACATCGATGAGGACAGTTTCTGCGTGTAAGAAGATGTTCCATATTCTGTGTTTCTCCACAGTCACAGTTCACATCATCTTGCTTTATTTTCCCCATTTTGCCATGTTTGATTTTACTTTAGCAACCCCCGTTCTTTCCTATTCAAGGTTTTCCAAGTTTTAAAGTCTAGAGTCTGGCCGGTCCATTGAACCTGGGGAAGTGGAAAATAGTCAGGCGGTTCAACCTGCACTGTTCCAAGGAAGCTTTTCCTAGATTTTAGTCGCTTTCGTGGTGTTCGAGCTTTGTATAGGGCATGCCGATCGTCCGCGATCTGTTTAATTTTCTCTAAGTGTTCTGCAGCGCTTCTGCGTGTTGAGGGTTCTGCAAATCCCGCTGCTCTATATAGATTTGAAAGTGGTGTTGGTTTCATGCACCCCGTTACTATCCTGCATGTCTCATTTAGCGCAGTATCAACTAGTTTGATGTGGGCAAATCTGCTCCAAACGGGGCACGCATATTCAGCAGTTGAGAAACACAGTGCCTGTGCCGTTGTTCTTAAAACGCCAGGACGTGCGCCCCATTTACTTCCCGTTAGCTTTCTGAGTATGCTGTTCCTAGTTGTTACTTTCCCTCTTGTTTTTATGCAATGTTGTCTGTAGGTGAGGGACCGGTCCAGAGTTACTCCAAGATATATAGGTTGGTTTGTGTGTTCTAATGTATTACCATTCCACACAATTTGGAGTTTTCGCTTGGCTTCCTTTGTGCGAAGGTGGAAAGCGCAGACTTGGGTTTTGGAGGGATTGGGTCTCAGAGAATTCTGCAGGTAGTACGCTGTCTTTGTTTTTAAGGCAGTTTCGAGTTTCTCCTCCACTTCTTCAAAACTATTTCCTTGAGTACATATTGCAAGATCGTCAGAATAGAGGAAGTGGTTGGTTTCGGTCGGAGTAGGTTGGTCGTTTGTGTATATATTGAAGAGCATTGGTGCTAAAACACTTCCCTGTGGGAGGCCGTTTTTTTGAATTCTCCACCTACTTACTTTACCCTCCAGCATAACGTTTTTCTTCAAAGCCCTCTTCAATGTATTCTGTTAATGCGAGGACTTGACAGGTGCTAGATTTGCCAGGTCTGAATCCTCCTTGTTGTGGGATGAGGTGCTTGTCGACATTTTTTTCTATTCTGGCGAGTATGAGTCCCTCGTACAATAGCGAAATAGGTCTGTAGCTACTGGGGTTTTTTGGATCCTTTCCTGGTTTTAACAAGTCTATTACTTTAGATTTCTTCCATGATTTTGGAATTTTGCAGGTTTTTCAGCACGTGTTATAAAATTGCAAGATCCAGTTTTTTGCTCCTTGGCCTAAATGATTTGTTTGATCACTGCATATATTATCCACACCTGCAGCTTTCCCGTTTTTTAACCTGTTTAGACCGTCGTGGAGTTCTTTTAGTGTAAAAGGAGTTCCTAGGTGGTTTGTCTCAGAATCCAATCTTCTCCTAGTGTTTGGGTCCTTATATCGGTTAGTAGTTCTTCCATTCGTAAGGAGTTGAGCAGCGACTTGGTTTGCTGTAACCTTGCAAGGTGGTTTATGTTCTTTTGGATCACCGCTGAGTTTTTTTACAAGGTTCCATGCTATTTTGCTACTATGTGTCATGTCCATTTTTCCAGGGTCTCAATCCACTTTTCCTGTCTGGCTTGACTTAGCTGTTGGAGTAGTACTGCTCCGCAGTCAACCGTTTCTTGGCTAAAAGTGTCAGTGGAATAGAGGGTTTCGTATGTTCTCATTAATTCTCGACTCGCTGGACAACCCGGAACATATTGTTGTCTACATCCTCTAGGGATAGTTTTTCTAGACAGATTTTTGAGTACCTCTACGAATTTTTCGTAGTTCTCTACTTTTGGTTCAAGGCGTAGTAGTTCAAAATCTAGCATGTCTGCATACTTTTGCCAGTTTGCCTTTTTGAAGTTAAATATACTTCTGAATGGGATAGCTTGTGGTCTGACAATTGGGAAGATATTTATACCAATTGGTCTATGTTGAGTTTTTGGTATGGGGCCATATACTATTTTGGTACATCGGTCTTCGGGGTTGTTGCTTAAAAAACAGATATCCGGGTTATATCCTCTTTTCCAAACTTTGCTATGAAAAGACGGTGGAAGTTTAGGATCATGGATTAACGTGAGACCACTCGTTTCGGCCCATGCTTCTACTGCGTCTCCATTTGCGTCCGAATCTGCATAGCCCCAGATTAAACTGTGACTGTTAAAGTCTCCCAGTACAAGCTGATTGGCTTGTGATTGAAAATTAGTTGGGGGTGAAAATATAAAAGGCTGGTTTGGGGGTTTGTATACCGAGGTTATTGTGCATTTTCCGACCTCAGTGGTTATTATCTCTATACCGTGTACATTTGTTGTTTCCACAGATGAGACTATGGTTTGAGTTCTCACAAATACCGCGCTCCCATGCTTATTGTCTGGTATCTCTGCAATCAGTTTCATACCAGAGACTTTCGATCTCGCTGCAGTTAGGTATCTGTGGGTTTCCTGGATGCACAATACCTTACATTTCGTGTTCTTGTAGAATTCTGATAAGACGTTTTGTTTGGCTGTAGTGATGCCCTCGATATTTATGCTCGCTACTGTCAGTATTGACTCTGAGAAGAACCGTTGTGGCTTGATCTTTGCCATCGGATTTGGTTTGGTCCGGTGTTGGAAGGATTATCCGTCTACTAGTAGACGTTTCCAGGGGACGCCGTCAATAGTGTTTACTTTGCAGTTGATGTGGCACTATTGATCTCGTGGAGGCTCCTTCCTTGTCCCCTAGGATCGTAGCCAATGCCCAATAGACAGCCTCGCTAACAATATTTAGAGTGTCACGGCGCCCTAACAAGTGCTCAACAAATGAGGAGGAGTATTGTGTATTTATAAAGTTGTAGTAAAGAACGTCAAAAAATATAGCGATTATAAAAACTAAGAAAATTCATAGTTCATAATTGCAAGTTCATAAACCCACTTCAGAAAAATAAGAAAGTAATTAATTACTTAACTATCATGATAATACTCGTACTATATCTATTCCTTATCAGTCCTGAAGAAGATACATATAGGTGTAAAAGATGTAAACCGTTGAGTAAACACAAGTTAAGAAGATATCTTATAGTTACGCATTATCAATTTTTTTAGAAGATGCCCTTTGACCCATTAAAGTGGACGTCACTGTTCGTACTGTTCTGTCCGGGATAATTTCCACATAATATGTCAAATTAGGGAATTAGCCTTGTTCTAAAGGTAATATGGCGTTGTGCAATCAGTTTGAATACCAAATTGGAATCGACTAAAGTGCTACTGAACCATAACTAAACGGCAGTATATCATAACGTTTGGTAAATTAATAATTTCATTTACGTGTCATCATGTCGGTATTTATCATCAAGCAACACAAAATAACAAAGACTATTTTCTTGCCACTGTTTATAAATTATGATTATTATTTTCTTGTACTTCGTTTGACCACCACCAAATACTTTTAGTCTTAAATTTCTTTCTTGAGGTTTTTTTAAGTATTTCAATAGCAGTATCTCCAATAATGCTAGTCCTCTTCCTACAATTTGTATTAGAACTTAATTTTTAATTCTGTCGTCAGAGACGAAAATGCCAGTTAAGATCTAAAAATAATACGAACAAGCTGAATTTTGCATAGAATATTAATTTTGAGACCCCATAAAAGATACAAAAAAGTTTTACCCCGGACGTAAAAGTATACGTATAAGCTATACCACTTATAATGGGTAATCCTATAAGCCCATTGCTATCAGATATTTTTATGGATCATCTAGAGACAAATATTTCAAAACATCCCGTATTCAAACAGTTTTTATATTGGTGGAGATACGTAGACGACGTACTGGTATGTTTCACAGGAACTAATAGGCAACTCGACCAATTTTTATCTTATATTAATTCACTTCATAGTCATATTGAATTTACAATAGAAACAGAACAAAATCAATCCATAAATTTTTTAGATTTAAAAATTAGCAGACTTCAAAACTAACATGACTTCTCCATATTTCATAAACCTACCCATACTGACACGACTATACACAATTCATCATTCCATCCAACACAACATAAACTGGCAGCTTATCATAGTATTTTACATAGACTAACAGAAATTCCGATGTCAAAATACAACTTTGAGACAGAATTAAATATAATTAAGCAAATAGCAGTAAACAACGGATACAACGAACAAACAATTAATAAAATGTTAAATCAAAAACTACACAAGAGAGCCCTGAAATTAGTATTTCCATCACCAGAGAAAAAACACAGTATCTTATGCTCGATTACATATACAGGCAAAATAACACCAACACTAGCCAAACACATAAAAAAGAAAGGAGTAACACCAGCTTTCCGAACAAATAACCTAGGCAAATATATTAAAAATAACAAGAGCAAAATAAAAAACACTTAAATAGTGGTGTGTACAAACTTCAATGTGGCGACTGCCCAAAAACTTACATCGGTCGAACTGGTAGAAACTTTGATAAACGAATAGCAGAACATAAAAGGGCTTTCAAGAATAGAAAAACAGATTCGACATACGCACTTCACCTTCTAGATCATAATCATTCATTAAAGACAAATTTAAAATTCTTCACATTCAAAATAAAGGCCTTAAGCTATCTTTGTTAGAATCTATGGAAATCAACAAATTAAAAAACACAGATATGATTCTGAATGACCAACTTGAGACAAACAGTTCTCCCCTCCTCAACCTATTTCATTAGAGACTATAAATTTGTAAACCCAAGCCAAAAATAGATCAATTGAGAAAGGCAATTAGCCGAAACAGCTGTAGTGATAAGATTTAAAATAAATTTTGTAGAAGTTTAAACACAAAGTTTTCAGTGTTTTATTGTTACATAAAATGAATTTCCATCAAGTAACGGTCGAAGCCATCAATGTTATTTACCTTCATGGCACACTCAGAGGCTTAAAGTGCCTCTGTAAAAACATTCTCCACATAAAATCTGAACAGCACAAGAGTCAAAATACACTCCTGTTGAAACCTTTGTAAAATTTTAAATTCGTTTGGGTTTATTGATTTGTTCAGCCTCACTCGTGCTTTTTGATTTCAATAGAGATCCTGGATATCTCTTATATCTTTCTCGTCGATATTGGCATTTTTATTGTTGCGTCGTGTTTTACAGTATCAAACGCTTTTTCATAATCAATAAATGTGATAAATATATCCTTCTTCGATCCGTGTGGTTTTTCATATGCTTATTTAAGCAGAAAGCTGCTTCACGTGTACCCAGTCTGCTAATGAAATGAAATTGTGTGTCGCCGCTTAGCTCCTCCAGCTTTCTGAACATTCTTGTGCGAAGAAATACTTTTTAAACAAATAGCTCATTAAACTCATCAGTTTGTGTTCTTTGCATTTTGCCGTTTTCTGTAATTTAGGAATCACTATAATGGTTGAACAATCTGTTGGAATTTCCGGTGTTACATATGGCATTAAAAATTATTACCAGCATGTCGATGTTGTCACTCTCTAACAAGTCTATCGCTTCCGTAGTAATGCCATCCGATCCAGAGGCCAAACTCCACCTTGGCACGAATAATGGAAGGACCGAATAAATTGTCCATGGATAAGTTAGTAGTTTAAAAATAAAAATTAATGGGAAAATGCCAGTAGTTGGCTGTATACCATTGTTTAAAAAACTTATACAGCAGTAAAACACTTCACATTTGTATGTAGGTATAAAAGATTTAATTTAAAACTTTTTTAAAAAATGTCATCAAATTAAATTTTTATCCAATGTCATTGACCTAGGGTCACATTAGAATTTAAATTTTGAAACATGTAAAACCATATATTGGTGTCACAACTACTATTTTAGCTTCAATTACAAAAGTAGACACTGAGGATGATCTGAACTAGATCGAAAACATCACGTTATGCATCTGCATACATTTTGATTACACTTTTTAAAAAAGTTTTAAATTAAATGTTTTATACCTACATACAAATGTGAAGTGTTTTACTTCTGTCTAAGTTTTTTAAGTTAGTAGTTTTTAGATTCGGTCTATTATCCGCAAAGAGGGACGAGGGTCTGTCAAGGTTTTAGCTAGTTCTTTCTGTGTATACACATAGTCTCCCTGATCATTCTTCAGCCAAGTCTTATGTTACACTTGAAAATCCACGGGAGTTATATGTGCTTTCTGTGGTTTTCTGGGTTTGACTTCTGGGACGTTGAATAATTTTGGTTTTGAGAAAAACCATTATTTTGACAACGTTTCGGCAAGGTAGCACTTGTCCTTGTCAAGACAGGTACTCTCGCTTCTTGCGCTGATGCTTGAAGTACACTGACTCTCAAGCAAACAAGTAATTTAATTAAACACAGCTTGTAAGACATGTTCACCCCTAAGAATTACGCTCGGGTGTAACAATTCATTGCAGAATATTGGAGTATATAGTGTATTTATTTATTTATTTAGCGTATGGCTACATCACAGGTTCATATATATATATATATATATATATATATATATATATATATATATATATATATATATATATATATATACATATAATATAAATTATATAAATTACAAAAACAACAGTAAATACAAAAATATTATTCTACAAACAAACATCTAGATTATAAATATATTCGATTGACTCTTTTGTAGCAGCCAGGAAATCCGAAGGGTTGCCGTTATAGGATCTAATCGGGCATTCCTCTACCATGTGTATTACTGTTTGCCTTTCGGCGCCGCAGTCGCAATTTGGTGATTGTATTTTTCCCCATCTAAAAAGTGAGTCGGAACATCTGCCACAGTTCGTCCTTATTCTATTGAGTGTGGTCCAGATTCGTCTCGGTTGGTTGAAGCCCTCAGGTTTGCTTGTAATACATAGCATGTTCCAGTTAGCTGGTGCAGCGTTATTCTCCCATTGTTCTCTCCACCGTTCAGTTACATTAAAGTTTTGATCTACTAGCCTTTTTGCTGTTTTTAGAGGCGGGTGTCTTGAACGGAGCCTATTTATGTCTCTGGTGGAAGTTCCCACATGGGAGCGGAGCTCAGGATCAGTATTGATTTTTGTAAATTCTCTGAAAAGGGCATGTTTCCGGCGGATGGGTGGTGGAGCTATATGACTCAAAGCTGGTAACCAGTAAGTGGACGTGGCCTTGATTGTGCCCGATATAGTTCGCATGGCTTGGTTAAGTTGGACATCAACACGGTGAGTATGTGGACTGTTTATCCATACTGGTGCACAGTATTCCGCTACGGGGTATACCAGTCCTAATGCTGTCAATCTAAGTGTGGGTGCTGAGGAGCCCCATGTAGTGCCGCAGAGCTTTTGCAGGATGTTGTTACGAGTTCGGAGTTTTGCAGCAGTCTTAGTAAGATGCTCTTTAAAGTTCAGCGTTCTGTCAAGTATAACACCTAAGTATTTTGGGTGTTTATTATATTTAAGGAGTCTATCCCCAAAATGGATTTGAGGTTGATAGTTGGCCATCTTATTGTACAAATGGAAGCAGGACACTTCTGTCTTAGTTGGATTGGGTTGCAATCTCCATTTGCGGAAATAATTCCCTAGGGCATTTAAATCGTTTGTTAGAATGCGTTCAGTGACCTCGAATTCTTTATGACTTGCGGCAAGCGTACAGTAGTCTGCGTATCCAAACTTTTTTGATGTGGTTTCTGGCATGTCTGCTATGTAGAGGTTGAAAAGCATGGGAGCCAGCACGGATCCTTGTGGAAGTCCATTATTCAGTTTTATTTGGGTACTAGTCTTGTCTCCCAATATAACTTTAAAGCATCTGTTGGATAGCATGGCGTTAATAACCTCAGTGGTCTTTCTGCATGGGATTATTCGCATTAATTTATATATTGCCCCTTGTCGCCACACAGTGTCGTAAGCAGAGGATAGATCGATGAAGACAGCGGTTGTTTTTAATTGCTTTTGAAAGTTTGATTCCACATAATTGGTCAGGGCGAGTACCTGGTCTGTGCAGCTGCGGTTTGGCCGAAATCCTGCCTGTTCCACTGGTAAGTGTTGGAATATGGTTTTACTTATTCTATTATACAACAGTCTTTCGAACAATTTGTACACCATACTTAAGAGTGCGATGGGGCGGTAGTTTTTCGGTGAATTATTACTTTTCCCTGGTTTTAAAATGGCGACGATTTTTGCATTTTTGAGTTGGTGGGGGACCAACCAATGTATACAGTGTATTGACTCGAGTTAAAAACAGCAGCCGATCCACAGGGGCTTCAATTATCTAGACCATACCTTTTCTCACTGTAACACTCTGATGTGTGATAGGGGCACAGCTATCATCCAAATTCTCTTCATGTGGGACTCCAGGGTAATAGAACTTCAACACGGTACTCTATCCGATTAAAATTCAGGCTAGCGTTAGTCGCTTTATTTCTGTTATCTTGGTGTGACGTATCTGCGAATCTAAATTTGTTTTGGTGGTCGAAGCCGTTTTTGTGTTTATTGTAATTTTTTGTACAATGTCCTGAAACACAAAATCCTAATAACTGTATCTAAATAAATATAATCAAATTACCTGGGCCTACAGTGTGCTTGCGCTTGTCCACGATTTACTGACTCTCATGCATGCATCGTTGTCTTGATCTTTATGTTGGTTGTATTTTCTTTTTTGGATGATTTTGCTGTCCTGTTTTAGGGGTGACATCTCTTCAAGGCGTGGTTTGTTTCGTTTGGATGTCGGCATTGCATCGCTGGGTTATGTCTCATTTGTGGTACGCGTCGGTGGATGAAGTCTTGCGGAGGAAGTGGTGTCCAGAGTGATCAGAGGCGAAAGAGTTGAAAAAAAAAGTTCAAAAGAAAAAATGTCTCTCATGGTCGATGCGCTTACTTATATAGCTGATCAAAGAGCGCTTCTGTGAAACGGTTCTTTGCAAGGTTTCTTGTGTTGGATCCTGTCCGTGTGTAGGTAGGCGACCTACTCGTCGACTTGTGGCCTAATGTATTTTTGTCTTTTTCTTAAATACTGTTTTCCATGTTATTCGAAGCCTTTGTGTATCTTTGGTTTAGAATGTTGGGAATTTTTTATTTCGTCATCGTAATTTGGTCCAGGTTTATTGTATGTCCTGTGTTTGAGACATTTTCTGCAAATGACGACGTTTTTTCTCTCCTTTCGATGGCATTTCGATGTTCTTCTTATCTAACAATGATTTTTCGGTTGATCTGTCCGATGTACGATTCGTCACAGTTCCCACACAAAATCTCATATACTCTTTGATTTTCTAACGATAGTTTTGTTTTGGAAATGGTAAAATACTTAAGATTTTTGTCGGTATTAAATATCGTTTCTATTTTGTGTTTTCTTAGCACCCTTTCTATTTTTACTATTGTGTCCTGTATTACATATGGTAGAATAATTTTCGCAATCGGTTTTGCGTCTTCTGTTGGATCCTTTATTCTTTCTTGAGCATTACGAGCCTTTTCAATGGTATATGTTGAAAAGCCGTTTTTTCTTACCGCCGATTTCACATTATGCGTTTCTTTATTTTTATATTCTTCGTGTGACAGTCTTTTGGATCATGTCGTCAGGGTTTTAATGACTGAATGTAATTATGCATGGTATGTAGGTATCTGTCGGTACGTGTGGGTTTTCGGTATACTGTGGATCCTATGTGCACGTCTTCCATTTTTATTATTAACGCATCTAAAAATGGTAGTTGTTCGTTTTCTTCCAGTTCCATAGTAAACTGGATTTAAGGGTGCATATTATTGATGTGTTCTAAAAATACCTTTAGTTTATCTTCTTAATGTACCTAAGCCAAAGTTTGGGTTTGCGTTCGGCTGTTCTTTCTGCTCATTGTTCTATTTCTTGCATAAACAGGTTTGCTATTACCGGTGACAGTGGTGAACCCATCGGTGCTCCTTCAACTTGTTTATATATTTGTTCGTTATAGATGAAATATGTGTTATTTAAGCAGTGGTTTGTTAGAATTAGAGTATTCTGTAGTATTGGATACTTTCTGCTTATAATTTCTAATGATTCATCTCTGCTCTTTATACCAATTTTTACATTGAAGAGTCACGTAAGTACTATATTTATGGAAGATTTTGAAACAAATATCATTTCTAAAAAAATTTCAACCCCACAGTATGGTGGAGGTATGTAGATGATGTATTCTCAATATAGCCTCATGGATCAGAGTTGTTGGACACATTCCTAAATGATATAAACGATAAAGAAAAGACAATAACATTT
This sequence comes from Diabrotica balteata, assembly GCA_918026665.1. Lineage (NCBI taxonomy): Eukaryota > Metazoa > Arthropoda > Insecta > Coleoptera > Chrysomelidae > Diabrotica > Diabrotica balteata. Next base: position 27,208 of record CAKJVB030000002.1, read on the forward strand.
ACCATGGAAAAGGAATATAATAACACGCTACCTTTCCTGGATGTTTTAATCTCTAAGAACGATACTGGATATGAGACTCAGGTGTATAGAAAACCAACACACACCAATAGATATTTAAATTTCAGATCAAATCACAATATTAATGTAAAAAAGGGAATAATTAAATCCTTATATTTATATTAAATTATATAGGAATAATATGAGGAAAATAACAATACCGTACATAAAAGGACTATCAGAAAAACTTAAAAGGATAGGAAATAAATTCAACATTTCAACAACATTCAAAACAACAAACACGTTGAGATCTATTTTGTCCAAAACCAAACCTAACAATGAACAAGAAAGAACAAAGAATTGTATTTATAAAATACCTTGTGAATGCGATCAGTTTTATTTAGGTGAATCATCAAGGCCATTAAATGTTAGAATAAGTGAACATAAATCTTATATTAAAAATAGAGAATTTGATAGATCTCAAATCTGTAAACACGCATGGGATAATGAACATAGGGTTCAATGGAATAATTCAAATGTAGTCCTAAAAGAAACGGATGGTAAAAAAAGAAAAATCAAAGAAGCGGCTCTAATTATGCTAAATGAGGCCAATTGTGTCGCAAATTCCTCGGCAGAATGTAGTAGGATCTGGTTACCAATACTGAAAGAGGAAGTTATTAATAAGAAAATACCAGTATTAGTAAGTCAGTAACATATAGAGGATACATCATTTATGTTTTTTAAATAACGTAACGTATAAAATCAGAATTTTGATGTTTGTTGAAGGTAAACTAAATTCACGAACAAATACTTACAATATCGGGATAGTATTATGAGGTTTTTTTCCTGGTTTTTCCCTCATAATTTACTATGGAATCACTAACAGGAGAATTTTACCGTCATCATGTCATGTGTTTGTCTTTTTAAAGACGAATTACATGCTATGATTTTTTTCTGACGGATATTCTCAAGTTAAAGTTGATTTCATGTAATCGAATGAACTATCTTATAAGTAAAGTCGTTCCCGGAGCGCAACTCAACAATATTGGCAATATCATTTTAAAGTTGTTTACTTTAAAATGCATAATGTATGTCTGAATTGTCAATATAAATGAGTCAGATAAAATTAAATTATTAGAAGAATTTTTCACTATGTAACAAAAAACAAAATTTGTTTAATTTACTGTTTGTATTTTGAGAACGATTTCCGAAGTGGAAATTGAAACGTCAATAAACGTATTTTTATCTTTAATTGTGGCTTATTCCCAGTTTAATAGTAATTAATTTACAATGCCACAAGAAAATAGCTTCAGAACAAAAGTATGTACTTTTACGATATGTTTTCTACATATATTGGCATCTGGATGCTACATTTATTGTTCAATTTCAGGACAAAGTTAATTAACTTTCCAGGGATAGCCTGATATTTTATGATCGGCGTGTTTTTAATTGAGCTTTATTAGCTATTGGACAAGAAAATTATTAAAAATGACTGTATGTCAGCAAACTGTTCTGGGTAACGTCAGAGAAAATAAAAAAATCTGATAAAACATTTTACAAGAATATAATAATGGAAATATCCGTGAGCGAAAAAATTTCAAACGCGTCCATTTTCTCTACTAATCAAACACACTTTTTATATGTTTTTAAGGTTATTATCGGACAATATGAAAAAATTCAATTCCAATTGCCTCGGCTCGTTTTTATCACTCTGGAGCCAAAATTAACTTTAGACACGTCTACTCGGTTTTCCCATACCGCATTAACGCCAAAAATAATCTTTTCCATCGATCCTTCACATTGCGGTGCCGAAGGCTGCAACAAGACACCAATAAACTATCTCCACGCCTAATTATATTTATCAGGAGTTTTGTGAACTAGATAGAGAGAGGGAGAGCAAGGCAGACACTAAAAATAGAAAAATACAAAGTATAACGCCCTTTTGGAGTCATTCTACTATCCCGAAGCTGATTTCTAGGAAGCGAAGTTACAGTTGGAATTTGATAAAGAATAGAATCGAGAAAAAGTTAAGTAATGCGAGCTTTTCCCCTTACATTACCCGTTACAATAAGAAAAAGCATGCACTAATGAACAAAAAATTTAAATCACTTACGTAGTTGCCAACAAATTTGAAAACACTGATATTTAATGAGAATAATGGCAAAAAAATATAAGCACGAATGAAATTATATGTAATGTTATGAATTAAATTATGACCCTTATGATGTTTTTTAAACTTTAATTCGCCTTAGGCTTAATTTTGCAAAACAAATAAATTTCTCTTAATTAATTTTTAATCGCAGGGCTATCGTTGATCGTTAATTTTTCTACATGGCTTCTAAGTAATATCTATACTATTGCCTTTGAGGGAAAGATGAACAATGGGAAAATAAATGAAAATAAATAAATTTGTGATAATAAATTATCAAACAATTTTTAAAAATTACTTTCAAATTATTTAATAAAATAAATTTATAATTAAACCAAACATATATATATATATATATATATATATATATATATATATATATATATATATATATATATATATATATAATATGTAGTAGTAATAAGCCGATAGTAGTAGTAATAGTAGTATATATATATATATATATATATATATATATATATATATATATATACTACTATTACTACTACTATCGGTTTACAGCGTTCTCCGAAGCCTTCCGACTCCTAGCTGTTCTTCTTCTCTATTCAACCATAGACCTGGAGTTATTTCTCTTTCCTCTAGTTCTTTTTCAATTCCCTCTCTCCAGCTTCTTCTCGGTCTTCCTCTTTTCCTTCTCCCTTGTGTCCACGTCAAAATCTGTTTTGAAATCCTGTCATCTGGCATTCTCTGTACATGGCCGTACCATATTAACTGTTTTGTTTTTATATCATCAACTAATGTATGCTTGACTCCCATCATTTCTCGTATTGATTTGCCTGCTGCCCTTCTCCAGAAGTCCATTTCTGTTTCTAGTAACAGTTTCTCTGTTCTTTGTTTCATTGGCGAAACTTCACGGCCATATGTGATTACACTTTTAAGTATGGTATTGTATATGAGTTGTTTGTTCGCTTTAGATATTGTTTGGTCCCACAGAATGCCGTTCATCATGGATATGGCTTTTCTACCCTGTATGTTTCTGTCTTTTATAGCAGCATCGAGTGTTCCATCTTGTGTTATCTTCATACCCAAGTACTTGTATTCATCACAGCTTCTAATTTCTACCCTATCATCTAATATAATAGATTGTTTTGTCCCTCCAATACACATGTCTTCAGTTTTCTTAATGTTGACTTCGAGACCCCATTTGTTATATTCTTCTATTAGCTTTCTTTATATTCTTCTATTAGCTTCCGAGTCATGTAACCCAAGTCGTCATGATCCTGGGCAATCAATACTTGGTCATCAGCGAAACATAAGGTGTACAGTGTAGTCTCGCCATTGAGAGGGATTCCCATGCCATTACATTTTCTTTTCCATAGCTTGAGTGCTTGTTCCAGATAAATTTTGAAAAGGGTAGGCAAAATACAGCAACCCTGCTTTAGTCCTTTTGTGACCTTAAATCCTTCAGATATACTTGATCCAGTTTTAATTTTTGCAGTGGTTCCATTATACAGACTTTGGACTGCTTTGATAAGACCATGCTTAATGTTAGTTTGCTGTAGGGTTGACCATAGTTAACTTAGGGGTACACTGTCATATGCTTTTTGTATGTCTACGTACACCAGGTGAACTTCTTTATTTAAAGGCTATTTTTTTTCTCATTAACTTGCGTAATAGAGTACAGGTGGTCTACTGTGGATCGCCCAGCTCTAAAACCAGCTTGCTCATCTGCTTCGTAATCTCTATAGTCATTTTCTATTTTGCTCTTAATAAGTTTCCCATACATCCTACTTATTGTGCTGTTTACCGCAATTCCTCTGTAATTTTCACACTGATCCTTGCTGCCCTTTTTGTGGATAGTTGACATGATAGATAATTTCTATTCTTTTGGTAATTCAAGCAGTCTTGAACGAGTTTTCTTAACTGTTCCTGGAGTTTGTCTGTACCGGCTTTCACTAATTCTGCAGGGATGTCACCGGGACCAGGGGATTTTCCATTTTTCAGGGATTTGGTTATTTCTTCCATATCTGATTTACTGATTGGTAATATATATATTACATATATTAATACTTGATTTATACGTATGCCTATAGTGTTGTCTTCCATGTTAACAAATTCTGGTTTTTGTTCTGTTAGTAATTTTTTGAAATATTCTTCCCATTTTTCTGTTGTTATTGGTGATATAACGTCTTTTTTCTTATTATTTCTCATACTTTTAATCAATCTCCAACTCTCTGTGCTTCTTCTACCTCCTATGTAGGTGTTGATCTTTGGGCAGTTCTGTTCCCATGATTCCTTCTTTTTTTGAGTTATCTTTTTTCTTACTTTGGCTTGTGCTTCTTTGTAAATTGTTTTATAGTTTTCTGTTTTTGTTGTTAAAAATGTTTGGTATTTCCGACGTTTATCTTTAATTTCCTTCTCTATTTCTTCATCCCACCAGTAGTTTGATTCCTTTATGATTTTCGTCACATTTCCCAAGTGCTACTTCTGCTGCTAAATGAATCGACCTTTTGATATGTTCATAGTGTTCTTCGGTATTTTCAAAACGACCGTTTCTAATTTTTGGTCTAATCGTTTTTTATACAGTAGCTTTACACTCTCATGGTCTAAACTGTCTAGGTTGTACCGTACTTGTTTTATTAACTGATTTGACTCGATGTGCTCTTTTTCTTTTTCGTATCTGTTTGGGAGTACCGTTTTAACTTTAAGCAGATGATGATCGGTGCCACATGATGGCCCTCTGGCTACTCGTACATCTTGTATTTTAATAGAAGTTTTCTGTCTTACAATGCTATAATCTAATATAGATTTAAGATTTCTGGTCTGTTGTATCCACGTATATTTGTGTATATCGCGATGTGGATAAAATCCATTTAATATTTTTAAGTTATTTTGTGTGCATTCATTAACCGTTTTCTTTGCTGTTTTCGTCTACTGTGTTTCCAATCTTTTGTTCCGAGGCTTTGGTTAGGCTTCTTAACATTGTACGTGTTTTATGAGTACCGAGGAGTTGGCCCGGTGCCTCAACCCCCAAACTGGAGGGCCAGGAATTTTACATCCTTTTCCTATGCGAGTTGCTTCCACTACAGCTAGAGAGTCTCACCTACCCTTCGATTTTAAACAAGCCCTAAAACCAGGTGGCTGCCACTTCCGTCCTCCAGACCGTTGTGAAGACCTTCTTCTCCGCCCTGGATGCCGTTGTGGACTTCATCTGTGATATATATATATATATATATATATATATATATATATATATATATATATATATATATATATATATATATATAATCCATGCTATTATTTTTAGATACCAAACATTAATTTTCCGAAACATTATCTACATCACTTGCATCGTTTTCTTCTTCTTCAAACCAACTAACACAGTTTTTTCGAAATCCTTATTATTATAACGTATATTACTGTCAATAATAATAATTCTCCTAAATTAATAATTAATTAATAATTATAATTCTCCTAAATCATTTTCGAATGTTGTAGATTTAATTAAGACCAAATGTAATAAAATTACAGCAGATAATTGGAAAAAATGTATGGAGCATGTCAAAAAGCTATAATAAAAATACTTACAGTTCCAAAACCTTATAAATAGAGCAGATATGGATTTAAACCATGGACGTATAAACACAGATGGACTCAGTTATTTACATAAAATTGTGAAGTCAAAATTATTTGAATAGGTCACATTCTAAGCACCTTCAACTGTTGTCACGTTTTGTTTTAAAATTTCTTTATTCACGAGTCGCTGAAAATATTACTCCGTATTTTACACTCTACAGGTGCTATCAAACCAAAATAATAATTTATTGGTTATATTAATATATTTAATTGTAATCAAAATATCATGTATGCACATAGTGTGCATTATCATTTAATAATAGCGTATAATAGATATCAATCAATTATTTTATATGTAGAAGCACTGAAAACTATTTATAAATGGCAAGGGTTGTTTACATTTCTCTGTCTTATGGATCTACGTCAAACTTCAAATGCTGTTCCATGTTTGTTTACTTTTAACAGTAAATGAGGAAAAAGTTATTTTTCGATATTTTGGCTGTATTTTGAGTGATATTTGTGAAAAGTGAAATAAAATAAACGAAATAATTACATCCCGATCTCTCATTTCATTTGTAAGTACATACAATTTACATTATTTAAGATGAGGAAATGAGGAAGCGTGTTTGTTTACATTTTAATAGGCGTACCATTGGGTTTATTCATGTTCATGAATGTATTGAAAGATATGAGTTCATGAAATTAGTAGACATTTATAAATTGTAAGTAGACATCATCTGATTAAAAAAGATCTGTTTAGTACCTTTTTAATTTAATATTACTCATATGGATACAAATAAATTAGTGAAATGAATAAAACTCATTTATTTTTCTATGTAGGTTTCCAAATAATATTGACGATCGAACTATTTGGGTAGCAAATTAAGGAGAAAACATAAAGATTTTTTATTGTAGCATTATTTTGATACTATTAAAAAATTAACTTGAATTCAATTATATTTAATTGTATTAATTTTAAAGCAAATAAAATTGTATTTTAATTTTTCTATAAAGACGTGATTTGTTAATAGTTAAACTCTTGTTTTTTTTTTAATTCTTTGAACGTGTTTTTATACATTATTACTACTTCCAATTTTTAAAATCTGAATAATTACCCGCGAGTAAAAATTCAAGCACGCTTATCCTCATTGCGGAAGCATCACATTCTATCGAAGCTTCAAAACATTGTGTGTTAAAGGTATCTTATTGCTGTGTCCATCTATGTTTATACGTCCATGATTTAAACGATAGCGATGATAGTGATACCGATTTAAATATAGACGATAGTTAAGTTTAAATTTTTCTTGTATTTTTGTTATTATGTTAAATATATATTTTTTAGTAGAGTATATAAGTCCGACCCTGTATACAACTATACCTAAACTCGGATTCACAAGTAGATTTCAGCGTTGGCTTTTACGGACAATGTTAATCAAATGGAAGAAAACGCTGCAGCGTTGCTAGTTCATCGTCGGCCTCAACGTAGCAGAGCCGGCTTCGAACTTAACACTCCCCTACACACGGAGCACTTGCAATTTTGCACTAACATTTACTGATTTCACCTAATGACTGTTCCAGAAAATATTCGGACGTCGTCGTAATATAGTGCTTAACAATTGATGAAGATCATAATTAGGATTTCAAATATTTTAAAAGTTTGTTGAGATCCTAGTATGACGACTTGAATAGAATAAATGAAAATAGACGACTTGAATATTCAACTTTTTGCTGACCCTAGTAAAAAATGGCCATAATAGCAAAAGTTATTTTATTTCGTTTAAAATTGATAATAAAGTCGGGGTATTAATATTACTTTAATTATATTAAGTTTTTACAAACTTCGGCTATTTTTGGAGTAAAATATTACTTCGATCCTTATCAAATTGTTGAGCACTGTTGTATTTGACTAATAGAAAATTTCTTACATCTCTTGTTGTCATATTTACGGAAATGCATGTTTGGAGACGTTTTGAATAGAATTGAAATGAATAGAAAGAAAATGCCACGATTAGTAGATAAGTCAAAAATATATCGAGGATACATCATTTATATTTTAGTATTATTTATACAGGGTGTTTCATTAACAGTTATCCATACAGTAACTGGAGATACCTTAGTACAAAATACGAAGATTTAATCTAAAACACTAATCACATGCTATGATTTTTGTGACTGATATTTTTAAGTTAAAGTTAATTTCATATAATTGAATGAAGTACCTTTCAATAAAATCCTTGCAACTCATAAATATTGGCAATGTCATTTTGATGTCTTCTACTTTAAAATGTTTAATATGTCTGATTTGCCGATATAAATGAGTCAGATTAAATTTAATTATCAGAAGAATTTTTTTACTAACAATAGAATTTTTGTAATTGATTAATATTTTGTATTTCGATAATGACCTCCGAAGTGAAAGTCGTAGAATTCGTAGAATAGCTTACTGACTAATGGGCTTTAGTAGAAATGGTTTAACCATGTAGAAATTTCGACATTTTTGTAATTAAATACCCATTTAGAATTTTCCTGATATCGGTATCTACTAATTGTTATACGAGTGCGTATATCTATAGCAGTTTTGCAGTTTTTAGAAACGGTTTAACTGTTTTGTGTGTGCATTCGAGAAGGTTAACTTGTCAAAAAATAAGTGATATTTATTTTTAAACTATATACTGTGTCAAAAACATGGAGCATTTAGAGGTGAAAAGTTTCAAACAAGGACAAATCTTAGATTTATATACACGACAAATTATTTTAAATATGTTGATATATACAACACAAACAAATTCCGATCTGACTCCAACACAAATTGTTTCTACAACAAGTACAGCGCTGGGTGTTAGGACAGTCTGGAAAATTCGTCAGGAAGGATTGGATCATAATGGAGACTTACCCAAAATTCTGAAAAACCCACGTAAACGGACCAAGAAGGAAACCAATCGGGAGTTTACCTCCGATGAGAATATCAGGAGCCAATTGAGAAGACTTGTCCACATATAATTTTTCTTAAAGAACATACCTCCCACAATCAAAGCTATCCTGGATGCCGTTAATTTACAAGAATATTTGCCTAAATTTTCCAAAAGTACTCTATATCGACTATTGCGAGAGATGGGGTTTGTTAATGAAAAAATAGGAAAGAAAGCAGTAATGATTGAACGTCCTGACATAATAAATTGGACGCATACATTTCTTAGAAAAATACAGAATTATCGAAATCAAGGATACAATATTTTCTATTTGGACGAAAGTTGGGTAAATATCGGACATACAGTAAATCAGGTATGGATGGATTCAACCATAACCAGTTATAAGAATGCATTTTTAAAAGGCTTGACTACTGGTCTAAATGATCCCAAACAAAGAGGTCCGAGATTTGTCTTGGTACATGTTGGATCTGATACAGGTTTTCTACCAAATTCAGAATGTGTATTTTTAGCAAAAAAAGATTCAGGTGACTTCCATGACGAAATGAACGGCGAACAAACAACAAATTCAAGACTAGTTACGAGAGCAGGATATATTTTATGAATAAGATTATTTAAAGTCAGAACTATTGGATGTAGCAAATAGTTATGCAGATATATACAAGTAGGTATAACATCGAAACTTTGGTCGAGAAATACGGCGTAGAAGTATTACGATTGCCTCCCTATCACTGTGATATTAATTCGATAAAGATGGTTTGGAGCCAAGTTAAACATTACGTTGCAGCCCAAAACACTGACTGTAAAAAATATCGTGTGCAACACAACTCATCCATGAAGCGTTTGTCAATGTCTCTCCTGAACAGTAGCAAAATTATATACAGCATGTCATCAGAATTAAAAAAGAAATGTGGATAGCTGACAACCTACAAGAAGATATCCTACCGGTGATTATCACAGCCAACACCGGCAGTTCCAGTGAGGACGATTTTTCCAAAATGGAGTAGAGACCAGACACTGTTATTGCAAGTCTTATCTTTATTCATTAGGTAGCGTTTAGGCTACATAAATTTTTATTCTTTTATTAGCGTAATTTTATTCTTTGGTGTATACACACTTTTCTTTTTAATAATTGTTGAGACTGTTAATAGTAATAATTGATCCTGTTGGTATATATTAACAGTTTAAATTTGTAGCCACTACGAAGCTACGATTTTTTTTCTTGTAGCAGTTTCCCTAGTAGACTCCGTTCTATTGTTATAGCCTGTATAATTTAGTAAAAAAGATTTCAAAGAAAATAGTTTTATTAAATTTTGTGTAATTTGCAAAATCTTGAAGTTGTAAATAATGTGACATTTACTTCCAATAGGATTGCATGATTTAATGATATCGCACAGAAGAGACAATGCGGTCCTGTATCACACCTGCAGACTATGAACGTGCCTAGCGGCTTAAGCGGCAACGTCGCTTCTCATAAGCACTGTACTGAAATCATCTTGTGAATTTGTCTATAGAAGATTAAATCCGAAATATCTTGCAAGAACAGTACACACTTTGACGGTCCAGCCATGACAATAATTTAAAATATTTTGTAATACATGGATAAGTCAAAAAGAAATTCTAATATCAACCAGATATAAAAAGAAACAATGGATGACAGAAGATTTTAAATTTAATGGAAGAAAGACGTCAATATAAAAACAAAGATAATCAGATGTACAAAAAAGTAGATCTTCTTCTTCTTTCAGTGCCCTGTCGGATTATCGAACGTTGGCGATCATATTGGCAATAATAACCTTATTTAAGGCGGCTCTAAATAAATTAGCGGTGGTTTCTTGATACCATTCTCGGAGATTTCGTAGCCAGGATGTTCTTCGTCTGCCTGGGCCTCTCCTTCCGTCGATTTTACCCTGTATTATGAGGTGTAGAAGGTTATACCTCTCTGGATGTCTCATTACATGACCGAAATATTGTAACTTCCGAATTTTTATCGTTTTTGTTATTTCTGTGCTCTTTTTCATTCTAACTATTTCATTTTTTATTCGATCAACCCAACTTATCCGCAATACTCGTCGATAAATCCACATCTCAAATGCCTCTAATTTTTTCAATAATTTCTCTGTAAGGGTCCAGCTCCTCACACCATACAGCAATGTGGAGAATATGTATCAGCGTATTAATCTGATTTTAAGGTTTAACGTACATAACATCTCTATTAATTAGAATTTTCTTTAATTTATAGAAGGCGGCTCTGGCTTTTTGAATGCGTATTCTTATTTCTTTATTTATATCCCAGTTATCGTTAACGTTTGCACCCAAGTAGGTAATATTGTGGACTCTTTCTATACGCTCTGATGTTCGTAGGTTGTAACTCCGTTTTACTGACAACCATAAATTTTGCCTTAGAAGTATTAAGTTTTAGCCCATATTCATCACATGCTTCGGTTACCCTGTTTATAAGTTGTTGCAGGTCTTCTTCATTGGAGGCAATAAGTACCGTGTCGTCTGCATATCTGAGATTGTTGACATTAATTCCGTTGATTTTAATGCCTGTATCTTCAACTAAGGCTTCTTTGAAAATAAATTCGGAGCAGTTATTAAAAAGTAGTGGCGATAGAATACATCCCTGCCTCACTCCACATCGTATTTCCACTGCTTTCACTGTGTCCAGCTCGTATGTTTGCACATTGATGCCAATACAAATTTTTGATAATACGGAGGTCTCGGTCATCAATCTCCACCTGTTGCAAGACACCTATAAGTTTGTCATGGTTTACTCGGTCAAAGGCCTTTTCGAAGTTGATAAAACACATAGTGGATAAACAAATAAAATACAGAATTAAGAAAGCGAAAGAACAATGGTTAAAATAACAATGTGCATAAATAGAAGAATACCAGAAAAGACATGATAGTTTTAACACAAATAAAAAATTAAAGAATTAACTCACAACAATAAAAAAACCGGGAATACTGAAAGATGCAAATGGGAAACTTGTGTTGCATACTAGCGACAAATTCGACGAAATACATCGACAGAGATGTATTCGAGATCGACAGAATACATCAATGAACTGTTCAAAGACAATAGAACAGAACAGATGGAGATAAAAGTAGAAGAGGTTATAGTTTTAAAGATATTAAAAGAGGAAATTAAAATGGCATTAAAAATTAAAAAAAAATGGGAAAGCAGTAGGTCCAGACCAAATCCCTATAGAAATCTTAAAATGCATAAATGATGAAACCTTAGACATTATAGTAGACTTATTTAACTCAGTATACAAAACAGGATACATACCGAAACAATGGTTACTATCCACCTTTTGTGCTATCCCTAAAAATACAAACGATAAATATTGCAGTGAATACAGAACAATATCAGTAATAAGTCACATTCTCAAATTATTCTTGAAAATAATACATGGTCGTATAAATAAAAAACTGGAAGAAGAAATAGAGGATAGTCAGTTGGGTTCAGAAACGGACTAGGAATCAGTGAAGCGTTATTTGCTTTTAATGTGTTAGCTCAAAGGTGCATAGATATGAATGTTGTTGTGCATGTTTGTTACGTTAAAACATAGACCATAGGGACTTACGAATAATAACAAACCTCTACTAAAATCAAAGAGCACAAATCGTAATAGATAACGAACCCAGTCCAGAAATCTAAATCATTAGATGAGTTAGGCAGGCATGTATTATGTCCCATTAACCATTTTTAAAAGGCTTGACTACTGGTCTAAATGATCCAAAACAAAGAGGTCCGAGATTTGTCTTGGTACATGTTGGATCTGATACAGGTTTTCTACCAAATTCAGAATGTGTATTTTTAGCAAAAAAAAAAGATTCAGGCGACTACCATGACGAAATGAACGGCGAACAAACAACAAATTCAAGACTGGTTATGAGAGCGGGATATATTTTATGAAGAAGATTATTTAAAGTCAGAACTATTGGATGTAGCAAATAGTTATGCAGTTATATAAAAGTATAACATCGACACTTTGTTCGAGAAATACGGTGTAGAAGTATTACGATTGCCTCCCTATCACTGTGAGCTTAATCCAATAAAGATGGTTTGGAGCCAAGTTAAACATTACGTTGCAGCCCGAAACACTGACTGTAAAAAAGTCCAGAAATCTAAATCAGGAGATGAGTTAGGCAGGGATGTATTATGTCCTCATTACTATTTAATGTATATAGTATACATTAAATAGTATAAGTAACGGAAGATCTATTAACAACATAAGATTTGCAGATGACAACGTGATTATGGCCAGCTCTGCTGAACAACTCCAATTACTGCTAAACAAAACAAACAGTTTCTATAAAAAATATGGACCACAAATGAATATAAAAAAGACCAAATACATGATAATAGCAAAGAAAATAGATATACCAACAAACATACATTTGGAAAATGTACCGATAGAAAGAGTTGATAAATAGGAACCTAGGAACCTGGATTTCAGACAATAAGGATCAAACAACCGAAATAAGAGCCAGGATAGAAGTAGCAAAAAATGCGTTTGTAAAAATGAAAACAATTCTCTGCAACAAAGACCTTAGATTAGAACTGAGAGTAAGAGCACCGAGATCCTACGTATTTTCGATACTGCAATATGGACATTGAAGCAAGAACACATAAATAAGTTACAGTCCTTTAAAATGTGGTGTTCTAAGCATCCAGGAGGATGCTTAGAATAGCCTGGACACAGAAGAAAACTAACACAGAAGTATTGCGAGAAATGAGCAAAGAATGCGAAATAATAAACACAATAAAAATAAGAAAGTTAAAATATCTGAGACACGTAATGAGGGGACAGCGATATAAACTGCTAAGGCTGATAATACAGGGAAAGATAAGAGGAGGAAGGAGAGTGTCATGGTTGAAGAATTTAAGGGACTGGTTTAAATGCAGTTCTATAGAATTCTTCAGAGCAGCAGTAGATAAAGTAAAGATAGTGACGATGATATTCAACCTCCGATTGGAAGACGGCACTTAAAGAAGAAGAATACATGGATTTGTGTGGTCTCACAGACGGAATTGAAACTAAATATGAATGTTGGAAAATAAGTCTTCTACTCACAATCCAATTTCTTTATTTGAAACTAAATATTTTTGTAATTTAAAAGTGCGTAACGAAATAATTATGACAATTCAGGTAATAACTAGGGTATTAAATCCCTCGAAGAATAGATAAAGTCACGTTTTAAGGGGCGTATCCGGTATTGGTTACTGAGAAATTATAATACAATCAGTTTCACAGACTAGACTGAACATTACCGATTAAAAGTTAACTTGTTAACTAAATGTAGATAGAAACTCCACTGAAAGGTTCCTCTACGCTTTCATTTTTTTATAACGTCTTTTAGGAGTTAAAGAAATTGGTGTAAAAATTTCGCTTGTTGCAGATATGCATGGTAGCCATACGGATTTCTTTGTTCGATAATAGTATTCAAATGGGTTATGTAACAGCACAAACCTTCTTGTATAGATTATTTGTTTTATCGTCGACTGTACCAGATTGTATCCCTAACCCTCCGATATGTCGATGATTTGCCGGACGCTTCTGTCACATTATGCCATGGGTGCCTTGATGATGGTGGTGGGATTGATACACTTCGGTTTCGACTGCTGCGGTTCAAGCGGCCCCGATGGCAGATAGCCCGATACGATGCTAGTGAGCGTGTTTGACACAATGTGCTGCCAGAAACGTAGAGATGGGTCATTGGTTATTAATTATAACATGGATGATTTAATTAATAATTTGAAAATTAGATGATAAACGATTTTTTACCTCACTTTATTTAACAATTTATTTAACAAGTTAAAAATGTGATAATAGACCCCAATATTTTGAAAATTATTGGTAACAGTATCGAAGAACCCTAGCGCGACAACATTTAGATCTAATTTTGTTTTATTGTTAATTATCTATTTAGACGATATTGCACAAAAGCTGTTGTTTGGCATCTCAATACAATTTAGTATTTAGAATGGGAATCAAGTGGAAATCTTAGTTTGGAAAAAGAATAGAAACGACTCCTACAATTAGAAAAGAGAAAGAAATAATCAAACCTTATTGGAGAAAACCACTTTTAGATTTAATTGGTATTCTAATTCTAATGATCCATTAATTGTCTTATAATCGGTTGTCTCCAAAAGCGCATGTTTGTGTAGGTCAATTTTTTTATTATCAGTAAATAGATCTTCCAGATAAACTTAATTATTTTAACATTAATTATTCTAAACTTAAATAACTTAATTATAATTATATCAGTATTTTTGTTGGAAAGTTAATATGTTGATTTATAGTCTGTATAATTATTATTGTACAAAAAGGGGGTACATATGTGAAATTATGAAAATAATTTCAGTATGTGAGGATTGTATTACATAGGGCTGGTTCAAATAAATTAAGATAAGTAATAAGGGGTTATACAGATAATAGCAAATCAAGTTTATAAAAAGTCTTACCAATTCTGTGGTGCACACACACACACACTCACGGTATTTACAGGCTTACACTTGCGGTTCTTCTTAGTACGGCGAAGCTGTCTTTACTGGTTTCTCAACACGTGTCTCGCGGTACTAAGACTGAGATCACGAAATAGAGCCCATGTGCGTCTGTATATGATTTAAAAGAGGATTCGCGGTATTTGTCGCGTATAAATTGAACATACTGGGGGCGGGCGAGAAGAGTTACGCCACTGGGATGGAGTATCAAATAGTTACTTCGAGAACGAGGGTAAACCAGTATACATTAGGGATATTGTTGTAAAAACTAAGATAACTAAGAACTAATTAAAATTTAGAGAAACTAAAGTCTAAAGAAACTATATATTTCACTAAAAGCGCCACGACTGGTTAAAGGGTAATCTAGTTAATTTTTTTATTAACCTAAGGTATTCGCCATTAGGTGTGAATACACCTGTTTGAGCAAAAGAATCTTTGTCTAAAAATTATTCGATAAATTTTGTCAGAGGCCAGAGAGTTGGGGAGTCTCTTCATCTTTGATTAGTACAACATCATCTATCTTTAAAGAATCAGTAGCGATGTTCCACTTACTCCTACTTTGTTGTAGTAGCATATCGGATACAAACAGTGGAAGTGTCAGGCATCTGGAAAATCTAATTTTATATATTGATTGGAATGTATCCAATAATGATCTTCAATCTAAGATTAAAAGTTCATCCAGTATTTCACTGTCCCAGTCTAAGGACAATGATCAGAGACGTTGTAAGTAACGTTTAGAGTGTACTACAAAAGATACGAGTTTTCCTCATCCGTCATAGATCCGTGAAACATACACCAACACTTTGCTTTTTGTTAGGGGAAGAGCCTCGTCAGAAACGGCGGCTTAAAAGAGAAATTGTCTCGATAAGGTGACCAGTTAAAAGGTTGGGCCTTAGTGGAGCCATTAACTAAGTCAAGATTTATTTCGGAACTGGAGACCAGATTAAATTTATTTGAAAAGGTACGAAAATTTAGAAATAATTTATCGAGTTGGAAACCGTGAGTGTTCAGAAGCGAACATAGTTGAGAATAGAATATGTACAACCTTTCCAAGTATTGGCGCTGGTCAAGATATTGTCGATATTTGTAGAACCTTTTAGAGTAAGAGAGGCCACTGACTGCGTTGTTTTGTTGGCAAAAGTTTGAACCTGAGGGTCAGTAAACAACGGAGGAGGGCACGTTACATTGACGTTCACCATATCAGGAGGCGGCAAGATAGACTGAGCCATTAATATAGTAATGACATAAACAGTTATATCTCTAATAAATCATGGTTGCTCTGATTATGAGGTTAAATTTCTAGTTAGTCCCAATTTATTAATGGATAGTTGAAGTTTTCCATGATACAGTCTCCTTTTGCTGAATTATATGTTGCTTTGATTTGTAAATATATGCAACTGATTTTACTGATTTTTACTCCAAACTAAATGACTGTTACATTAATGAATTTGGTACGATTCGATTTGATTCGATCTTCTTTTTTTAAACTCCGGATATGCATTCGGTTTTGAGGCTGTTACTTAAGACTTTTTGTTATAATTAACTTAGAGACTGTTCCTTTCGGGATGACTTTTGGCTGAATATTTGATACAGCGACAAAGTCAGCGACAGGAGTCGCTTTTTTATAAAGGAGGATTCACTCCCCGCCTCTCGACGCGTTAGTGTTCTGAGCTGTTGGACGTGAATCCCTGTCCTGGCATTTGGTTTTCACCTCTGGCAGCGTTGAGTAGTTGAGTTACTGTGACCAAATGCCCATCTTGGTAGTTAGTATTCGCCTCTGGTTGCGTTGAGTAACTGAGTTACCGTTGCTAACTACCCATCTTCCTGTCTTCTTTCTCTTTGTTCTCCTGAAGAAGCTACATACAATTGTAGCGAAACGTCGAGATGAACCCACTTTTGGGTCACTCACAAATGACACGGTCCAAACCCGGAAGACGAATAAACTATAATTCTGACTCTGGCCGTGGAAGCCTACGATTTCATAGGAGTCGCTTTGTTATTTATTTTTAAATTTCCTTCTGAGGTATCTCTGTATTTTTTATTGCCAATATCCTATTAGTTGGCACCAAAGAGGCCCTTTTATTATGCTAAGTTATAATCAAAGTTCGTCAGCTCTCTAGGTCCATGAGAAAGTGAAAGAAATGACAGGTAGACACAGAAAGCGATAAGCAGTACTATTAAAAAAGAATACAATGAAATAATCACATCTACAGAAGACAAAATAACGAGATGGAAAGAATCTGTTTATAAATTTTTGACAACGCTACATCTTGTGCTCTACCAATGATAAAGAAGAATTTATTGATGCAGTAAAAAAAACAGAAAAACGAAAAAGCATCCGGTACAGGTAATATCAAAGACAAAGTACCTTAATTAATTGCAGACAACAAGATTAATGCCTAGACTTGGCAAGAACCCTACTCAATAAGATATACGTCATAAGTAAAATACACACTTGTTATTGTAACTTGCAAGTAACGTACAAATTACTAAAGAACTTGTGTTTATAAACACGTTTTCTGCCAATTGTCAAAAAATTCCAGGAAATATAGGGATTAAAATTAGAAATAAATTAGAAAATATATTAGAAAAAAAGCAAACCCTAAAGGAATAAGCAATAACTGAACGCCTCTATGACGGAGAACATAAACTTATTTTAATATACAAAATTAAAATGTTAATATTACGGTCCCGCATTGGTTTTTTTTAATGCTAAATTTTGATTTCCTTATAATTTATTAATAAATATATTTCGGGCGCTAGCGTTATATGAGCTTATAATTAGCAATATAAATATATAATTACATACCCAAATATATAAGTTGTCTTTGCCCTATAAGGAGGCATCATTGTCATCATCAGATTCTTTATTTCTCACAGAAATAATAATTGGTTCTATTCTTTCTTTTATTAACATATCGAGTTTCCAGAATGTTTCTTCCAGAAATTTTTTATATGGAGTCAGATAATAGTTAGCATACATCTTGAAGTGTAAATATTATTTCTCGCGAGATATGCCTTCATTTTTGCTCAGATTAGTTCTATGGGGTTAAGTTCACAGTAATACAGTAGTAATCGCAACACTTTAGCTCCAGGTTCTTTTGTTATTTCATCTACACTAATACTTTTTAAATTTTTGGTGAATATTGTTTGCATAGCTTCAATAACTGTTTTTGAGTAAACCTTCTGCTTGCACTACTATTTCTTTGGTTATTAGCCAATCCAAGAGTTTTTCTTTCCCCATTTAGCGTTAGGTAACGATTCTTTAATCTTGAATGGTAACTGGCATTGTCCATGACTATTACAGAATTGGTCGGTAATAAATCTATCATTTGACTGAAATATTCCTTAACAACATCAGCAGTCATTTCTTCATGGTGTTGTTCGTAAAATTTGAAATAATTTCTAGCAAGCTTCATCAATACTAAACGACGACCTTTAGTATTTGGAAATTTTAAGTCCATAGACAATCCTTCTATAAATTCCTGACGAGCATTTGAAACCAGCTTGTCTTGCCAAAGTTGTTTTACAAAATTTCCTTTATTTACTTACTTCTTACTTACTTAATCAGTAGACCCATTTGTACCTTTCAGTGTTGGGCCGTTTATAATACAATTCTTTATATTACAATATTTGACAACCTTCTGAGGTGTCCTAGCTCTTGACAAACTTTCTCCATTCCTTCCTATTGTATGCCATCTGTGTTGCTTCCTGGCTTACCCTTACTCTGCAGTATCTGCGAGATGTCACTGTTCCATTCTTTAATGGGTCTTCCTCTTCTGTTCTTCACTATCGGTTTGGCGTCCCACTCTTTTTACTTGTCTATTATTGTCCATCCGGGTTAGATGTCCGAACCATGCCAATTTTTTCTCGTTGATTGATTCGAGAATAGATTTGATTTTTAGTCTTTCTCTTATTTCTTCATTTCTGATTCTATCAGTTCTTTTTACTCCGATCGTTCTTCTGAGGTATTTCATTTCTGCTGCCTGCATTCTGCTTTGATGCCTTTTGTTTAGCATCCAATTTTCTGCTCCATATGTCACTGTAGGTCTATATATTGTTTTGTATATTGTCATCTTGGTCTTTGTTGATATTTCTTTGTTATTAAGGAATCCTCTATTTAGTGCTTGGAATAGTTTTCCTGTGTTTTCCATTCTGTTGTTAAGATCGTCCTCGATGTCTCCTTTGTTGTTGATTACTGTTCCTAAGTATTTGTATGAATTTGTCTGTATTATTTTTTGTTGGTCTATCATTATTTCTAGTTGCTCTTCCGTCCCTTGTTTCCTTGATATTTTCATTATCTGAGTCTTTATGTACTCATGTTTGATAAAAAACATTTTTGCCTTCCTTTCTCAATTTTTAAATTTCCCTTAAATATTGCCTCCTCCAACAAATCATTTCTTCTTTCTCTATAAGCGCAGATTTTCTATTGTTATTCTCGTAAACGAATTCTAATCCACGTAAAGTTTCCCACAATTTATCGCTTTTAATGTTTGGCAGAGACTCGTCTTCATTAATATCTACTATTTGGGAAAGTACGTAGTATTTATTTTCATCTTTTACATTTAATATTTTTCTTTTACTGTACTATAATATGATCTAATTTAATGGTATATTCTAACGACTTTGCTTTAAAATATATTGTTTCCTGTTATTTCGTAAAATCTCATTGTTAAACTGGCTTAAACACATGTCTAGTTGTAATTACGAAGAATTTGACTTTTTTTGTTGTTTTGGAAATAATTATGTCGCCAGCACACAAACCGCCGGAAGGTATCATATTTCAGTGACCATTTAGATAAATCGTCATTCAAAAGCGCCATACAATAGCGCTGATTTATGGGGGAGCACTTGTCCCATGGACTACCTAAGAATGGCGAGAGGGTTCTTTCTGACCATCTCAAGAAACACTTGCTACCGAAACCGCCTACAGTAAGCACAAGACGTCTTTTCTTTTGCGCCTCGGATGGCGTCTCGATGGTCAACGCCATTAATCTACTTCACTCACTACGATTAAATATACGAATATACCAAAAGGTAAGTCTATATTCTTTGTACAGTTAACAGTAATGAGTTAAAGCTAGTTAATTCTAGTAATTTATTTACAATTAAATATTTGCTATTTTGGCTGTCAAAATATAACATTCTTCCCCATTATTATTTCTAAATTCATTTAACCAGCGACCTCTAAGTTTTATACAAAACATGTACTAAAAGTTTATTCAAGGTAGGATTTTTTTGTGTAAATAAATGAATGAACTTTTCTTCACATCGATTGTTTCACAGTATCTTCTATATGAATGAGTTTTCTTCCTGTTGACGTTTTAGGTGCTTCAATTCTTAGAACCTTTTAGAATCTATACTTCGAACAGTAGTTGTAAAATATTCATGTACGAGAGCATCATATCCGTTTAAAACTAAAGTTTTCACTGACACGGTTAAATGACACTTTAATTTCACAGAAGTAAAATTAGACGTTTTTGACATTTTTACTACACAAGTTCACTAATTAATCATCATCATCATCATCATTTGACTCTACAACTAGGTGAGTCTTGGCCGCGTTTACTATTTCCCTCCATTGTTGTCGGTCCTGAGCAGCTATTTCCCACTGCTGCACTCCCATTTTACGTAGATCACTGGCCACTGCGTCCTTCCATCTCTTTCTTGGGCGGCCAACTGACCTTCTGCCATCGGGCCTTTCCCAGAATATGGTGTTCAGAAGTCTTTCGTTATTTACCTTAGGAAGTGGCGGGCCCATCTTATTCGGTTTGCTTTAATGTAGCGGACTATGTTTTCATCTCCATATATTGTCTGGAGTTCATTATTGTGTCTTCTTCTCCACTCTCCTGTTGTTTCTTCTCTACAAGGCCCATAGATAGTCCGCAGTATCTTTCTTTCAAGAACCAGTAATTTTGTCGTTTACCTCTGGTTCAGCGTCCATGTCTCACTTCCATACGTTATTGTGGGACGAAATATTTTCTTGTATACTCTTATTTTTGCTGATCTTGAGAGTATTTTTAATTTAAGGATAGTCATTAAAGAGTAATATGTCCTGTTTCCTGCTATTATCCTGGCTGCCACGTCATTTTCATATTTTTTTTTGAGATGTTATGATCGCTCTCAGATACTTAAACTCTTTGGCGACTTCAAAGTTATATTCGTTAATTGTTACATTTTGCCTAACTCTTGGTCTTGGGTTCTTCGTAACTACCATGTACTTGGTATTATTCTCGTTTACCTTAAGACCAATTTCCTTGGCTCCGGTCTCGAATAGGGTGAAAACTTCTTTTGCAGCTCTGGTGGATTGTGCTATTGTGTCCACGTCATCCGCAAAGGCCAATAGTATTTTTGAAACTTGTGCGGCAAATCCGTTTGTCAATTGTGGCTGAGCTTTCCTTACTGCATGTTCCAGTGCGAAGTTAAGCAGCAGGGGAGCGAGAGGATCTCCTTGTCTAAGCGCGGTGTCAATGTGGAATTCCTCTGACGTGGTGTTGCCAATTCTGATCCGTGCGGAAGCGTTCTCCGTGCTCACCTGTGCTAATCGTACCAGCTTTCCAGGTACTCTCAATTCTACCATGGTCTTCCACAATGCCTCTCTGCTAACATAATCGTAGGCTTGTTTAAAGTCCACGAATATTTTGTGTGCGTCACGATTGAATTCACAGTTTTTTTCCAACACTTGGCGTAGGACGAAGATCTGGTCTATGGTCGACCTTCCCGGTCTGAATCCACTTTGATAGTCACACATTATTTCCTCTGCGTATGGAGTTAGTCTTCTAAACAATATTGTGGATAAAATTTTGTATGTTGTATTGACTAACGATATTCCTCTATAATTGCGACATATTTGTTTGTCTCCCTTCTTGTGGATAGGTATTATATGACGTTCATGCCAGTGTTTCGGTATTTCTTCTCTTTCCCAGACTTCTCTTATAAGATGGTATATCTCAAGATGTAGATTTTCTCCACCTTTTTTTAGTAGTTCCGCCTGTATGCCGTCTGGTCCTGGGGCTTTATAATTTTTTAGGGACGAAATTGCGGACTTTACTTCAGCTACTGTGGGCTCTACTATTTCAGGTTCGGCTAACTGGTATTGTCGGTGTTGCCCCGTTGTTGTAGGAGTTTCTGTATTTTGTTTTGTTTCACTAATTAATATCGCTTTTTATTATAGAACTAACAATTCTGCGTCTTATAATCACAGGACTTAACAAAACAAACTGTTAATCTTAACTAAAATTATTCACAATCTGCAAAACACGTTCAGTCGATTGAAAATTTTAATCCTTTCTAAGAAAGTTGGGGGCTTATAAATTGACCCTCTCCTTTTTGAAAATTGTAAATATCTTCTACCTGTAGTAATTACGTACTTTTATCATTTGTTGATTAGCAGTACTGCAAAATTTAAGACAAGAATTAAAATAAATTGATATGTTTAAAAATTTTAGATAAAAGCTAAACCTTTTAAGAATAATGCTAAATATTTTATTTTAGTCTCCACTGTTTTATGATGTTATATTGGGTTTTATCTCACGTGCAATAAAATTTGTGCTATCAATCGTTTTCAAATGTACTATACAATAAACTTTGTGTTTTAAACACATTTTTAGTAATAGAAGGCAAAAGTTTTTAGTTTAACATTTTGAAAAATATTTAATTATAAATTCATACTAAGATTTTTAGATTTTTAGATTTTGGATTCTTAATTATCATATCAGTTTTTGTGTGTCATTTTATTTGTTTTTATGCCATAAAAGTTTGTATTTAATATTTAGTTTTATTTTTGAGTATTTTTAATCTGCATTTGCATATTTAGGAAAATACGAATAAAAGAATTTACTGTATAAAATGTTTAATGTAGACATTTACGAACAAACAGAGGGACCGCTCAAAACTAAAAAACCGGAATGAATAAAACATATTTTGATCCAACGGCTGACATGAGAATTTTAAACAAATAGTAAACATTAAAACATTAAATATACATATTCTATAGCAAAGAATTATATATACTTGGACATACTTGCAATAAAAATGTCAACTCTTGTCACATTCGCATAAAAAACGCTAGGGTATTGATCGCTCTTCCAAATAACTGTTATAAAATACCATTCCGCAACGTTAACCCCATCTCAACTATTCGAGAGGGGTGTAAATTCTACCCTCAATGGCTTTATGAAGGTTAAATATTTTGTTGTTTTTGTGGCTCGGCGTTGTCTACTAATTGGTTCTAAAGAATTATAGAGACTGATATAGCCGGTTTTCTAGAATTATCGGTTTAGTAGACTTGTGCCTGTAAAAAAATTATATTTATGTTACTAACACTTCTGGCTGGATTAAGTGGGCGTCCATTCATGTTCTTTATGGAATTCAGACAACTGAGAATAATTTATTTCTTTATGGATATTATATTCAATGAAAATGACGAAATTTATATAATAATGGTAATTCGATTAACTGTGAAATAGGGACAATAAATTTATATACTCGAGATTATTACTAACTCGTTTGGAAGAGACAAGTAAAAAAATAAATCTATCGATTTTTAAATTACTGTTCATGAATATCAATACGCAGTTAAATGTATCTGATACAATTTTGTTAAAAAAGATCTTTATTGCAGTCTAGATAAAAAAATATTTAAAGCTCAGAGTATCTAGAATGGTAATTTAAGGTTTGCTTGGGAAATAATTGTGAACAGTAATAGTTTAAATTATTCTCGCTGCAACGTTAAATTTGTACCCCCGTTAAGATAGGTAAAATGCACTCAC
This sequence comes from Diabrotica balteata, assembly GCA_918026665.1. Classification (NCBI taxonomy): domain Eukaryota; kingdom Metazoa; phylum Arthropoda; class Insecta; order Coleoptera; family Chrysomelidae; genus Diabrotica; species Diabrotica balteata. The sequence goes on from CAKJVB030000002.1 coordinate 51,106, forward strand.
TCTCAGAATTAAATTTTTTCATTTCTTTACGTTCTATGTAATTAAAAAATTAGACTCAGGACAATTTTATTCCGCCACCACGACCCCCCACTCCGTACCACTAAAAACGTAAAATTTTCGTTTTTTTTTTTTGTTAGGTGGAGATGCAGTCAATTTAAAAATTCCACAAAATTCACACGTATAGATGAGGCTTTTACAAAACCTGTCTATTTTTATAGACTCGTAGGTTGAGTGTATATAACCTAAGACTGTATTTTGTTTTTTTTTTCGAAAAAAAGCGTGTAACTTTTTTTTGAAGATGGTTGCAGGTCGAATTTTTTTTTCATTTTGTATACTTGATTAAAAACTATATCTCTGATTGTTTTCAGATTTTTTCCGTATGGTGTGCAATCTTCAAAAATCCAAAAAACAGTTTTTTAATGGGATTGGGGGGATTGTCTCCATTTTATAGAATGAAAAATAGATCAAATCAAGGTTTTTTATGGGTTATATAAATTCTAAATTAAATGTTGCCCTTAGTACATTTAAAATTGGGCAAACACCTTTAAACCCAAAAAACACATGCTTTTCAGTGTTTAGAGTATTTGGCGGGATTAAATATATTTTTTGACATCGACACAACCTGAATCAATTTTCTCATACTTTTACTTTTTATGTGAATAAAAATAAGACTTATTATATGGTTATATGGTTATTGATCAGTGTAGTAGTATTTGGTGGCTCGGAAGACTTATACTCGGAAGCCCTAAATAAGACATCGAAAAGGATGTCGAAAGCACGGAGGATGATAATCGACGCGGTTCAATTCGGAACCGTTGAGTTTAATTTTAATATTATTCCTTGTAATATTATTAATCTTAGCTCTAGGCTTAATATATATGCGAAACATAGCTCGTAACGAGGAAAACAATATAATAAAATATGTATATAAGGATGTGTTGAACTTACAATTAAAGAAAGAAAGCTACAGTATCTCAGACATGTGATGCGGGGCGAGAAGTATGCCATCCTGCGACTCATAATGCAAGGAAAGATAGATGGCACAAGAAGCATCGGAAGAAGACTAATTTCATGGCTAAAAAACCTGAGAGAATGGTTTGGATGCAGCTCAAAACAACTATTTAGAGCTACTGCCTCAAAAATTAAAATAGCTATGATGATTGCTAAAAACTGATAAGATTGGTTAAGGCTACAATGCGTAATCTGGTTTGCAAAGTCGAAATACAGGGCGAACAATCACAGGCGTTTGGAACGCATGTTGGGCTGCGACAGGGAGATGCGCTGGAGTGTCTCCTTTTCAACATAGCACTGGAAAAGACGATCAGAGATGCCCGAATAGACAACAGAGGAAATATTTTTAATAAATCATCCCAAATTTTGGCATATGCAGATGATGTGGACCTAGTTGCCCGCACAACACGCAAGCTAGAAGAAATGTATACCACCTTCTCAAATGCCTCAAAATCTATGGGCCTGCAAGTAAATGAGGAGAAAACTAAGACTCCCTGATCACCAAAGAGAACGCCATAACGGAAGAAATCAAGCGAAGGATAATAATGGCAAATAGATGCTACTTTGGACTGAGTAGACATATGAGAAGTAGAAACTTAAGCCAAAAAACAAAAATAACCATATACAAAACCCTTATACAGCCAGTGTTGACATATGGATCGGAGACATGGACCATCTCCAAGGCAGACGAAGACCTTTTGCTTATATTTGAACGAAGGATCCTGAGAGGAATATTTGGTGGCATCTGTGAAAATGGTGTTTGCAGGAGGAGATACAACTACGAGGTATACCACAGATATAAACAAATATTTGCTGGTAAAGCAAGATCACAGCAGAACAACCCTCCTAGAAGAATCCTTATGTCACAACCCGTGGGAAGTAGAAAAAGGGGTAGGCCAAAACTCAGATGGAAGGATGGTGTAGATGAGGATGGTAGAAAGATAGGCGCAGCAAACTGGCAACGGTTGGCAATGGATAGGACTGCCTGGCGTAATAGACTTGGGAAGGTCGAGGCTCTTTCATAGGGCTGTAATACCATTGATGATGATGATGATGATGATTGCTAACCTCCGTGCAATTGTTCGCATTGCTCCTGTAGTGATCCTTTCTCAAGTTAACATGCTCCATTTGTAACTTGGCTGCACCGTACTGAAGACGACCAATAGTCAGAAATACGCATATATGGTTGCTTTCCATCTTATATACATATTTTATTATATATTTTTTTCCTTCATTGCGAGCTATTATTACCTCAATTACCTAAAAGTAGAGATGACTAGTAACAGGGATATAAGAACAGAGACAAGGCAAGCATCAAAAGCGGCAAGAGTAATTGGTTGTCTCCGAGAAACCCTATGGAGAAACAAATATCTGACCACGGAAACAAAATGAAAGTATTCATGGCAACAGTAAGACCAATCCTAACATATACAGCGGAGACAAGGACAAATACAAGAAAGACTTCTTCTTCTTCTTCTTCATGCGACTAGGATTACTCCCGTTTGTCCGCCTCTTATTCTGCTTCAGTCGTTGTTGACTGTACATTATCTTTCCACCTTTTTGGCGGCCTTCCAATGGGTCTTCTGCTATACGGTTTGTTGTTTTTACAGATTTTCGCTAATCTATCTGGTCCCATTCGGTTACAAGAAAAACGAAACAACAAATCAACAATATCGAAATGAAACTATTAAGATCAATAGCGGGCATATCATTAAGAGACAGACAGACCAACAGAAGTATACGCGAACAATGCAAAATTCAAAATATTAACAGGTGGATAAACACAAGAAAAAAAAAACTGGAACGAACATGTAAACCGAATGGGACCAGATAGATTAGCGAACATCTGTAAAAACAACAAGCCGTATAGCAGAAAACCCGTTGGAAGTCCGCCAAAAAGGTGGAAAGATAATGTACAATCAACAACGACTGAAACATAATAAAAGACAGACAAACAGAAGTAATTATAGTCGCACGAAGAAGAAGAGAAAAAGAAGTTGCGAGTTGTGTCGATTCCTTCTACCTTTATTTGACTATTAACTCATATTATCTTTTTCTTGTTGCTTGAATTTTCTAAACGTTTGGCATTTCTTTCCTCAGATAACCTAGCTTCCTCCGTGGATGTGTTCGTTGTTGCTCTGGAAACCTCATAGTCTTCTAAGATTATTGTCACAAATTGGTCGCATTGCTCCTGCCAAGTTAATATGCTCCTTTTGTATCTTGGCTACACCGTATTAAAGACGGCCAATAGTCAGACATACGCATATACGGTTGTCTTCCATCTTATATACATATTTTATTATACATTTATTTTTTTCTTCATTGCGAGCTATGCCAATATCTTCTACCTTTATTTTACTATTAACTCGCATTAATACTTTTCTTATTGTCTGAAACTTTCTAAACGTTTGGAATTTCTTTCCTCAGGTAGACTAACTTCCTCCGCGAATATATTAGTTGTTGCTCTGGAAACCTCAGAGTCTTCTAGCATTGTTGGCACAAATTGGTCGCATTGCTCCTGTAGTGATCCTTTCACAAATTAACGTGCTCATTTTCTAACTTGGCTGCACCGTACTGAAGACGACCAATAGTCAGAAATACTGTTGCCTTCCATCTTATATACATATTTTATTGTATATATTTTTCCTTCGTTTCGAGCTATGGCGATATCTCCTACCTTTATTATATATATATATATATATATATATATATATATATATATATAAATATATATATATATATATATATATATATATATAGATTTGTCAATTATTTCCATTTAAAAAAATGTAATATTTACTTTAGGCACTAACGTAAACACCCCTTAATTGTTTCCTATAAAACCAACAGTCTTAAACTATAAGAAAAATCCGGTCTTTCAATTTTTAGAAATCTGATTAGGCAACTATATAGCTAGGTATTTCTCTTGAAAACTGTGACGTATTTTTAATTACCTGACAATAATCCATTCTTCAAGGTCTAATGTTTAGTTGACATTATTACTACACAAAACTATAAAAAGTGTAGTAAAAATTTGGGTTATATAATTTTTCAGCATTATTGATGACAGTTAATAGTGATTTTCATAAATTTTGTTTTCTTTATATTCATTTTTATTCCATAGATATCACATGGATCATTTAGATGTTGTACCATATTCTGTAAATCATTCAAATTATCTGCAATTATAACCGTATCATCGTAGCGCAAATTATTGAGAATCTCTCAATGTTGTCGCAAATATAGCTTCTTGGAATAGGGTCTCACTAAATACATAATCAATGTGGGAGATACGTATACGCCAATACATTCCTCTGTCCAAATTCTCTGGGTATTTTTACTTCTGCTGATAGTTCATTACCTATTTTTATTTTGGTTTTTTGGTTCCAGTATAAATTCGTAATTATTCTAATTTTATCTTTATCGATATCTTTCCTTCTTAAGATCTCAATAAGTTTGTCAAGCTTAACCTCATCAAATGCTTTCTTTAAGTCAATGTATAAAAGCCTGTATAATATTCATGTCTTGATTGCCATCCAAACATCTCTGCATTAGCACATTCATATCAAACAACGCCTCTTTTGTTCCTCTGTTTGTAATGTTGTAATAAAAATAAGTTGGTTTATGATGAGTTGTTTTATACTTTACGGAATAGCGATTACATAGCGCTTAACAACTTCCTTCCTTATATAGACTGGCAGGTATGTATGGTTAATGGTATTGATATAGATATAGAACTTCAACTATTCCCCAGTGGTTATCTGCTGATCTTAGAAGACTGGCTTACTATATTTATGTTTATTCTGATGCTGACTATAATATATTTCACACCTATGAACTGAATTTAAATAACTGTCTGAAATTTGCTTCAGCAACTATATCAAAGGTATAGATACTGGCCTTAAAAGTTTCTAAAACTATTTTGGAAGTACATCAATGATAAGCGATATAGTCATAACCTACCTAACTCCTTATTTTATTGAGTCCAATCAGTAACAAATGGTCAAGATATAGCTAATTGATTTATGAACTTCTTCCAAACTGTGTATCCACCAAATAACAATAACATTTACGTACCTATCTATCCATTAAATTGCAACTTTATTACAAATATTTGTCCTAAGATTACCTTGACTGATATTTTTAACGGCATAATTGATGTGTCCAATAAGCCTAATGCTGGCCCAGATGGAGTGCCTAATTTTTTATTAAAAAGTATGTCTGTACCCTTGTAATGCCATTTGTTATATTGTTTAATAAATCTCTGGAAACCTCTATGTTTCCTTTTTCATGGAAAGAAAATTATGTTGTTCCTAAATTTAAAAATGATCAGAAAGACAATATTGAAAGTTATCGTAGCATTTGTATACAATGTGCAATCTCTAAGCTCTTTGACTGTCTTATAGCAAAGCAACTTTCTTGGTTCTCTAAATCTCTAAGCTCTTTGACTGTCTTATAGCAAAGCAACTTTCTTGGTTCTGTAAAGACTTAATGTCTCCATCAAAATCTGGTTTTCATAGCAAAAGATCCACTGCAACCAGCTTAGTTTACTATAAATCTGATATATTATCTCAAATGAATGACTCAAGGTGGCCACACTTCTCCACTTCTTTTTATTAATCTTCGTTAACGAAATCACTCCCTGTTTCCTAAATATCAAATGTCGAATGTTGGCAGATGACTTAAAACTTTGGAAAGTTATAGATAGCCTGAAAGACCAAACTTTGTTGCAAGATGAGTTACAGCTATCGATGCAACAGCTACGAAATATAGCTTTAACAATAAGTGCACAATTAAGATACCAGGCAGGGAAGACTGGGATAAAGGTTTACCCATACAAGCTGCTGCTATCTGGTATATGGATGGCTCAAAAACATTAGAGGTTGTGGGAGCCGACATAGTAAGCACAAATCAAGGGATATATTTCCCGTTAAGTCTATCTAAGGATGTGACAGTTTTCAAAGTCATAGTAGGTCTTATAACAGGGCGCTGTAAGCTTAATAGACACTTAAAGCTGATGGGATTATCAGAAGATGACCTGTGCAGATTCTGTCACCTCGAAGAAGAAACAGCGGAGCACATTTTATGTCAGTGTGACAGTCTGGCAAATATGCGGTTCTTTGCATTAGGAGAAAAAAATCCATATAGTCTGGAAGCTACTATACTTTATAAAAAAGGGTCAGGCTGGAGAATGTTATCTAGGACTAGAGGACCACAATAGATTTGAAAAGGTCGCAGTGGAATAGGCCGAAAGGCCACGTCTCTTAATCTAATCTAATCTATGAGTTACGCCAACTACAAAATTGGTGTAATCAGAATAAACTTCACTTCAATGTAAAAAAATGTTGTTTTTTAAGTTTTCTCGTCAAGTCCACAAAATTGAAACAATCTATACTATTAATAATCAGCCACTGAATTATGTTTTTCTATTCGGGATTTGGGTGTTATTTTTGATGAGAAGCTTACTTTCTATGAACACATAAACACTATTTCAATACAGGCATCTAAACTTCTCGGTTTTGTTACTAGGAATTGCAAGTATTTCTTCATTGATTCAACAGTCTATTGTTGCTTAGTTAAAAAAAACTATTTTGGAATACTGTTTGATCATTTGGTCACCCTATTTTCAGAACAGTATTGATACGTTAAAAAGAGTCTAAGAGTCATTGGATATATACATGGGGCTATTAAATGTTCTTGGTTTAGATATTTTCTATATAATTTTAACTCGGGGTAAAAGATCTCTTGCTTTGTGATATGTATAATATTGCAATTGCTAAATTTTGTTCTTGTTATATTTTGTTTGTTTTTCTTTCAGTATTTAAAATTATTAGTCTCAATTTTTTATATTGATTTTATGATAATTTTATGATATTTTATGATAATGGTAATTTCAAGTTTTGAATCCTAAGTGTGATATTGTAGTTATCCTGTATATTAAATAAATGAAAAATCCAAGGGAGACTATATATATAGTTAGCACTAGATAATGACGATTATTAGTACCTACTTTCGTTGAGAGAAAATAAAAAAATTAATATTCGAATATAAATTTAAAAATTAATATTATTGTTATATTATTACATATATAGTTATCATAGCGTTGATCATAGTTTTCTCTGTCCTTGTAAACTTTGGAGTATTACTCATCGCCGCGGTAATCCCCTTAAAATGAAATCATGACACAGAAGTCGGACTATAGTTTGCTACCTGTGCCTTGTAGAGTTTGTTGGCACATACTTTCAGCTAATAGGTAACTAATCACTTAGATCTTCTCCGGTAGGTAGGCAATATAGGGCGGTACTACGTGATCATTTTGAAAGTTAGAAGGTGCTCGAAGATTATTGTTTTTATAGGTACTCATAGGTACCCGTATCGGTCGTTGAAAGCTGGGAAATTATTACTTAGGTGGCTAATTTTAGTAATATAAGAGGTTGTTATACTTCGTAAAAAGATATATTATTCTTTCAACTTATCACCTTGTCGTAAACACATTTTTTTATTGAAATAAAAACGCATTTATGAGTTTATAATGATAATAACAAACAAAATCACACTTTGTAAATACTGAAGTGCAGTAATATACACAAGACTGACTAGGATTTATAAACAAACAGTGGTACTGGTTACTCATTTTGTTTTTTTTTGCTGAATTTGGACAATATCCTGTTCAACTTTATGCAATTTCCTAACTGGCTCTTTCACGTTGTCTGTTAAGTTTAATAATCTTAATTATTTTTAACAAAAAGGTGTAACAAATGTCTTAAAAAAACTGTTCTTTAATTACGTTTTTAAAAGTATATCAAAATCAAACTTAAATTTACACAGATTATAGAATAAATAAAAGATTTGCTTGAAATCTCTTAAAATATATATATATATATATAATATATATATATAAATATATATATATATAAATATATATATATTGGAAACCCAAACAGATATCTGCGATAGTTCAAAAGTTCTTTATAGTTACGTTTTATACTTTTTTGCTTTTTGCTATTTGAAATTTGCTTTTTTCTACATTTTACTGATTCATCATCCATCTCTTTCAGTAAATATATATAACATAACCCAATGGTGGCGGCCATAGCTCACTGGCTAGGTATTGGCTTACCCTGCTGGGAGAAAATGAAAAAGTGTGGGAGACCGAGTGTTGGACTTGCCGCTCCGGCAGCTCTGGGAACTGAGGTGTTCAGAAAACTTGCGGAGGGGCGTTTAAAGACAGGAGCTTCAAGGTCGTTTGTGTTTGGAAAATGCGGTAAAGAGGCGAGTGTGATCAAGCCCAGGGTGAGATGTGGAGCGGTGATTGTAGAGAAGACGAAGGACAAAACGTATGCCGACCTTCTACAGGGGCTAAGGACGGGCCTGTGTGACAGGAGTAATAGTATTATCAAGAGAGTGCGAAAGATAAGAGAGCAAGGCGTAGTCCTCGAGCTGGAAGGTAGTATTGAGGCGGTAAAAAGGGTCAAATAAGTTGTTTCCTCGATGCCCTCCTGTGTTGCGAAAGTGAAGACCAGGGGTGATACAGCGAAGAGAAGACTTCTCTTGATAGGTATGGATACGGTCACGATAGCCAAAGACTCACTGACGCAATCCAGAGTGGTGTTAGCAGCAATGCGTCATGCAATGTGATAGGAATCAGGCCTTCACAGAATAGCTTATATGCCACTGTGGAGGTCGATAAGAATGTTGCTGAAAATGGAACGACTGAAGGTTGGTTTGTAGCATGCCTTTTATGGAAGAAAGTGCTATCCTGCGATGCTACAGATGTTAAGCCTATGGACATACCAGGACTGAACGTAAGGGAGAAGAGCGCAAAGGATGCTAGAGATGTGGTCAAGAAGGGCATATTAAGGAATGTACGGCCAAGACAAAGTGTTGCATGAACTGCAATGTTAAGGGTCATTTGAATGGGTCGAGAGACTGCCCTAAGTTCAGATACCTGGTCAACGAAGCCGGGCGTTGCTCCGGAAGTAGGGCCTATCCCTATGGGGAGAAGCGCGTATCCTCCTTTCGACATGGCAACGAATTGCGGTGATGAGTTGAGGATTCTTCAGACCAATGTGAACAGGGCAGACTATCACACGATCTCGCCCTGGCTTCCGTTGGCCACATTGGTCAGGAATCGGGGCTGGTTTGCGGATGACGCTGTTGTCATCGGTGTGCATATCTGTAATCGTAAATTAGGAGTGTATGGGATTGACGCTCATATGGACTATATATCGGGGAGAATGAAGAGACTTAATATGGTCTGTTTCTATATTTTACCGAATATAGTGGTAGGTGAGTACGAGAATAACTAAATGCACTTATGGAAGAGGTGAGGCGACTGGGTATCGAGTACGTGGTGCTCTGCGACTTCAACGCAAAATCACTAGATCTGGTGGTTTGAAACACAGGTTTGGAGCTAATATTTGTGAGAGGTGATTCTAGATCGTACATCGACGTCACACAATTTTGCAAAAACAGCAACATTGTTTTCTCGTTCATTTGTGTCTACGTCGAAAAAGCGAAAGCAATAGTTTGCGTCAATGCATGCAAACAAAATTACGCTATAACTACCTTTGTAATTAAAGTACTCTGATCCACTATGAGAGGCATTTCGTATTATAATGTTTTCCATCTAATGCGTCACAACCCTTTAGAAAATTCCATCGCAAATAATATTCTCTTTGAATTGTCTTCCATTGTTCCTCCTTTTGTGGTACCTGTAAATAAATATTTATTACATTTTGTTGCATATTTAATTCACTTTGTAATGATATGAAATATTTTAATAAAGTTCTATTTCTCTTTTAGAATTCAACGCATGATGAAGCTGAAAGCGAAACCATCGAAAATACAGGAGAAACAGAAACAGAAAATTTCTTTCCTGCATCTATTAGTACTGGCAATGGTAATATCCAGAAAGAAGCGATCCATGTAGAAAACCCAAAAACTGCCAAGTCACCTACTACAAAGCAATCAAAGACGGCAAATGTCTTTCGTGCTCCTCAAAATCACAAAAAAATATTGAAAAATGAAAATATTTCAAATATAAGCGCAGCAATTGATAAACTTGATGAAGTAGTGCAAAAAATACACGTAATGTTGATAATGAATTCGACATATTTGCCAAATATATTGCTGTCCAGCTAAGATATATGCCTGTTTTCGATGCTAACATCTGCCAGGAATAAATTCAAACTATAGTACGACAAAAGCGATTAAAGCTTTTATCAGTGAGACCATCCGAATATATATAAGTCCATCATCAGTGTATCCACCTGCTACATCTTATTACCAAAAATTTCATCACCACCGTTTTTCATCTTCCGAGTATCATTCCTCTCCATCACCAGCACTATTAAATAACATGGACCCAAAATATTCCTCGTATTCATTTCCAAATGAATCATGCAACAGACAACAATGAGAAGATAATTCTCAGGAGTCATCTGATGTCCTTACTGCAGCTCTAACAAGGTGGTTTAGATTTAGAATAGACTAAATTTTATATTACCAATTTTTTATATGTACTTACTTTAATAAAATCTTGTAATGAATCGTATATTTCTGTACATACTTCTCCCAGAAAATTTGAAATGATATTTTTAGGTACTCAGTATATGGAAGAAAGCGTTGCGAATGAATCACCTATAGCTAAATATCTTAAAGTAATTTGCCGCTTTAATCTTGGTGAGCTTGCTTGTCGCATCAGTGTATCTTGTTTTTATATGACTCCCTGCACTTTTGACAGCAGGTCGTCAAATTTTTCTTCAGACATTTTAAAGTAATTTCTATACCTTTCTTTATCCTTCAATGCTAGCTCCTTCAACAACGTTTCTGATGCTCCCAAACTATTTCTTCTTAGATGTTTCTCACGGCTTTTGTTCATAATTTTATTAATTCTTCCTTTTAACAAAACAGCAATATTTTGTAAACATTCACGTGCAACTTTATTCGACGCCAGTTTTACATTGAACTGCTGATTCAGTTTTAATTGAAATATGCGAACAAAATCTTATTCAAGTTAAATTCAAAACTTGACTCATAAAAAAGCGCCTTCAGAGAATGTTTTTGATTACTACTGGGACAGTTTTTCTTTGGTAATGTTATAAATAATAACTTCAACCAATCATCTGGTATTATTCCTTCGTTGTACATTTTGTTAAAGAAAGTGGTTAAGGTAATGTTTTGCCTCATCCAACAGTTTAAGTAGCTCAGCAGATCCAGGTACTCTATTCTTTTTGGCTCGCTTTATTGCTTTTCCGACTTCTGATTTCAGTACACTGGACCTTTGTTTAACGTATACTGGGACCTCTGTCTAACTGGTTGTCACAGGTAGTATGTGTATGTATCATTATTTCGAGAAGCCAAAAAGGTCACTGATTTATCCCTCCCATTCTTTGCACTCTTCTTCGTGATCACAAATTTTGCCGTCTGCATTTTTAAGTACGTGAGCATTTTTCAGTTTCCTAATTTTATAGGTATATTTAAGTTTTTTATAAAGGTTGAATCTGTCGTGGAGTTTTTGGAAGTCTTCTATTCCTGTACATAAATTTTGAGCGAAGATCTTTGGCTGGCTTAACTTTTCTTTTTATGAGTTTGTTGATTTCGCAGTATTTTTTAATATTTCTACTTTTATATTTCCGTTGAACTTCAATCAGGTCTAAGATTTTTTGTGTCATCCACTTATTTTTTGCCAAAATTTGTTGTGAAAGACTCTCTTACTTCCTCTCAAATCGAGTTTTGTAGAGGTTATACAGCTAATACGAAAAGTCCAATAGAACAGAATTGGAGTAGTTATCGCCAACCTTCGCTGAGAAAATTAAAGACTTGGCCTTTCAAACTCTTGCCATGTAGATTGTTGATTAAAATCTTAAAAAAATACCTCTTTCGAGGCCAGTGTTTAATGTTTAAACAAAATCCATGACAACATATTTCTAGAACTAAGTGAATTAAAAACAGAAGAAGCCGTTGAACTATAATAGCTGTATACTACATAATTTATAGAGGCAGTTTTTCGACGCCTTGAAGTTTGTCGGAATAAAATAAATGATTAAGAACAAAACTATAAAAAGTAAAGAAAAAATCCAAACAATGTTTACGTGATTTATGAGGTTAAATCCAAAAATAATCAAATTAAAATAGCAAATAGGACGATATAAATCATAATTTATGACAAAAAAATGTTGGCGGAATGAATTAATGTAGTAAAAATACAATGCTAGCTTATAAAGATCAATATACTTAAATATAAATCTTTTTCGGGAGCAACAAAGACATTATATTAAATATTGATTGATATTGTAAACTCACTTTATTTTGTTCCTTATTTTTGTATTTTTTTGACTTTTTAAACATTTATTACCACACCTATTAATTATTATTATCGTATTATGTTAATTACTATTTAACTGGGAATAAGCCACAATTAAAGATAAAAATACGTTTATTGACGTTTCAGTTTCCACTTCGGAAATCGTTCTCAAAATACAAATAGTAAATTAAACAATTTTTTTTTTTTGAAAAATAAGGCTATTATCGAGCACAAGTTAATTAAATCTAGCCCAAGTACTTTCGCTTAAAAAAGCATCTTCAGGGGCATCTAAAATAAGCCAAGAAAACGTTTTTTAGATGAAGGAAATTAGTTAACTTTGATCAAAAACTCGAAGTTAATGGATGAAAAAAAGTTTTTGAGATTAACGTTTTAGACTTACTTCGTCAAAATATAAACTATCCGGCAAGCGTAGAATGTGAAACATTAATAATAACATAAAATTGTACAAAACACTACACTAAAACGAGGACAAACAGTTTAAAATTACTTTAAAGATTCTACGCTACATTCTTTGTCAGTATCTGGAGGGATAATGATCTAAGCGGAAATGATACGGTGACATGTGACATGACAACTTTGATAGGCAGTCAAAGTTATGGATCTGTGATCAGCACATATTAAAATTCTGTATAAGTTGTCATTGGCCAAAGGTCCAACTAGAACTACTACTGAAAAAATCAGCTGATGAAGAATGACATATAGAATATTTTGATTTAAACTAGACTGCATAATCCAGATCTCACACTCACACCCGTCTCTAATAATAAGGTTTTAGGTTTGAGGCTAAATGAAGTGTACATAAAGTGTGAATGAAAGAAATAGACCAAACAATATATTGGACAGTGGTAGTTGACTACAATAAAATGGTCTACTAGGCACTGTCAATACTGTAAAAACGAGAAGAAAAAAATTGACTATGAAATTGAAATACTAAAATTAAATCAGAATTGAAAGCAGTGTGTAAATGGGTTTAGTTCAAGTAGTTCAGTTAAACCTCAAGCCAATGGGGGAACTGTAAAACTAATTTGTAGTAGCATTACTAAAGACCAACTGACCAACAGGTGTTGAAATATAAAACTGTGGAATTAGTATATGTAGATTATGTAAAGGTATGAAGAGTGAAATCAACTCCAACTGTGGATCAAGTGAATCTGAGCAAGCTAGTTGTGTAAATTGTAAATACAATAGTATAGATATATATATATATATATATATATATAATATATAATATATAATATATATAATATATATAATCGAAAACCTCTCTACCCTAAGGTGTGAGGTAAATACAATACAATACAATTACAGGTTACAGATATACATTACATCTCAAATCCAATGAAAATATTTATTCTATTATATTTATTCTATTCTGTGCACGAATTTTGTCCATTCTTTCTTGTTTTTTGCCTTATTTTGAGCTTCTGACCCTTCCAATCCCCTACTTTTCAAAATCTGCCCTACTTCGTCATCCCAGTTTTTCCGTGGTCTGCCTCTGATTTTAAACCTTTTCACTTTAGCCTTCCAGACTTGCTTATCGGTCGGTTGTCGCTCATTCTGCACAAATGACCAAACCATTTTATTTGTTGTGTTTCAATAGCATGTAGTACTGATTCTGTGCCCATTCTTCTCTAACATCTTCATTTCTTATTTTGTCTCGTCGTGTTATTCCTTTGACTCGTCTTAGATATTTCATATCAATGGCTTGTATCTCGCTTTTTAATTGCTTTGTTAAAACCCAGCTCTCGCTTCCATATATCAAGATGGTCGGAATACTGTCTTATAAACTGTCATTTTGGTTCTTCTGCTGATTTCCGGTTTACCTATGAATGCTCTAACTAAGATTATGGTACACTTTTGAAGCACTGCTGATTCTTTCTGTTATTTCATTCTGCATGGTACCTTCTCTGTCTGTTGTAACCCCTAGGTATTTGAATGCATCTACTTGTTCTATGAGTTGTTGGTTAATTTCTATGTTTCATTTCGGTTAGTTTTCGCTATTAGCATCACCTTGGTTTTCTTAACATTAATTTTCATGTTTCTGATTGCCAACTCATTATTCCAGCTATCTATATTTTTCTGGAGGTCCCTTTCGTTTACTATATCCGATATGTACTTTGTGTATACTTGCTTTTGTTTCCTTAATTATGTCGTCAATAAAAAAGCTAGCTAGTTGTGTAAATTGGTAAATACAATAGTAATGCTGAACAAAGCATGAAATTGGTAGATTCTTAATGTATATCAGTGCAGGAAGTTTAGACAGCCGAGTTGGGTCCACTACGAGGTGAAGCTGTAATAAAGTTTTTTAAAAATAGTTTAAATTTAGTACAGTTTAAATTAATTTGAGTGTTAGGACAATGAGAGTTTCCATTCGTTTCCTTTGTGATCTCCAAATCTTCCAATAGATCCAACTCCAAATAGTTTTTCTTTCTACTGATGTCATGCAAAATAGACGAACCAGTATTGATGTTGAAATTGTGTTTACTAGACTCTAAATGTTGACCAAAACTTGAAGAGTTTGGTCTTTTTAAATGTTCTGATATTCTGGTAGATAGCTTTCTAATGGTTCTGCCTACATAAGAGGCATCACAATCATCACACTTTAATTTGTAAATACCACTTTTGTCAAGTGTGTTCAGCCTGTCTTTGGTGTTAATTAAAAATAATTAATTACTTGGGAATGATTAGGAAAAACCTACGCTTGACAGTTAGTTTTTTAACTCGTTATTGTCAACTAAGCAAACACCTCCACACACTGGAGCTAGTAGGTACACCTCTATGCAGGAAATGTGAACGAGAAGACGAAACTGTAGAGCACGTCCTATCTGAATGCTCAGCGTTATCGTTAATACGAGGGTACGCGTTCGGCGATTCCTGGCCCACACTACAAGCAAAGAATCTACAAGGGAGATGTCTCCTGTTGACTTGTCCACCTTCCTAGAAATGGCTCCCTGGGAAGATGCATAGTGGGTCAATTGTGGTCTAAGTGCTGTGTAATAGAGAACTGTCTTTAATGGATTAATTTTATTAAAACAAATTAAAAAATATGCTAAAGGAACAAAAAAAGTTACTGTGTAGTTAATACTCCTTGGGTTAAACACGTTTAAGCTTGAGACTGTACAAGAAAAATAAGTAACATTAAATAAAATAATAATAAATAAAAAATATAATAAAAAAAATGAAATATGCACTGTTTCAATACGAGATTTAAAGCATTAATTTCAATTAGGACGGGATTTTGTACTTACATTACCTCCGAATAAACTGTACAATAAATAGAATGTATGTTGAATTATCTACATAGTCAACATTCTTATGATACTAGCGAGGAGTGGGGTCTTAATTGTAAAAGAATTTGGCGACACCAGTTAAATCTTGAACCCAAATTAAATTGGGTAATTTAACCAACAGAAGCGGTGAGTCAAATTGCAGCTTCTTCCGCAACGGCGAGAACGGATCTTCACAACTCGTTTTAACTTTATAATTTTATCTACAACCAAATTGATTAGCAAGGTGTTTCCATGCTAGGTGCACTACTACGTTATTGATATCTTCGCTATCCTTGAATATATTTTCCATTGTCTTAATATTGTCCATTGGTATCTTTTTTTCATTTAATAAATCGATTCTATGTATTTGGACTGGACCAAACGTTTTAGTTAGATCTATGTAGCAATTACTTGGCGGTCTATTATATTCCCAGGATTTCTTTTATTTGCCTTACTAAAAACATTAAATCTGAGCACAATCGACCTGTTCTGAACCCTGACGGCAACTCCTCTAGTGTTTTTTTTTTCGGTAATTTTTTTTTGTTAATATTCTTGATCTTGATTTTAGAGTGGTGTTTAATCGGTCTATTCCACGAAAGTTATTGGAGTTTTTACGATCTACTTTATTAAAATACAATAAAATTATTGCAGTTTTCCCTTCTTCAGAGATTGTATTTCGTACAGTAATCTTTTATTAACTTTTGAAGTTACGATCTGTGGCTAATGGAAAGTCAGAAGCCAAACTCCCCTGTACATACACACAACTTTTGAAATTGTTTAATAAGAATTATTCCCCCATATGTGAGTATTTCATTTCGGTTTTTTAATTTTCCAGTTCTTCTTTACGTCTTGTATGATATCAATTGTGTATTGGTAAATTTGGTGCTTCTGGCAAAATATTTTACAATTCTTTTTAATGCAGATTTGCAAATTGGTGAATATATGTGTTGTTTTTTATATAAGTGATTTCAGGAACTTATTTTACACCGTTTTCCTGCTGTCCTATGGCCATTCATATTTTGTTTTACGTAAAGGTTTGCTTCTAATGATCTTGTAAATGCATTCCAGTGCTGTGTTTTCTTTCTTAACAAAGCGCGTGTTTCGTTTATTATCTTGTATTTTTTCTTGATAATTTTCTTTAACATCGTTGGTGAACCAAAGATATATTTATATTCACTTTTTTAGTTCCAATTGTTTCATGCGTTACTTGTTGTATGTTTCGTTTTAGTGCTATCCAGTATGATTGCGCATTCCATCTTCGATGGTCCTTAGTCTTTATTTTCTCACCTATTTTTAATAATTTTAAATAAATTAAAGCTTTTAAAAAGTATATTTTGATTATATTTTGTGAATAGTGCAATTTTTAATTCATATAAAACAATATGAGTAAATATTTGTCTCTTTCGTATATTAATTGCAAACATCTGTTACAATCTGGCAACTGATGGTTTGACGATTGCCAAATCTATCCACTAATCTATCAAAGGGTAATTGCCAAAAAAAATTTAATAATTAAGTGCAATATAAACTCCAAAAAAATATTTACTCGTTTTTCGTTGTAAATGTAAATTCAAAATTTCAGGATTTATAAAATAACATGCTAACACTGCCAAATCAAAATATTTTTTCCGTGGTTGAAATTTGCGGATATATTCCACTTGTACTTTCGTTAAAATTAACTATATATAATATAATAAAGTCATTTATCGACATATATATATATATATATATATATATTATATATATATATATATATATATATATATATATATATATTTAACGTGATTATTTCGACCAAAAAACAATTTATCAGTATGTTGGAAATATCGGGTATGTGTGTTAAATAAAAATCTTTGTTTTTTCTAAAACTCAATATTTCGCCATTTATTTAACAGCTTCATCAGGAGTAAAGAACTTAAAAGATTTCACACATAAACAAACTTGACATTAAAAATTAGTAAATTAATGTCAAGTTTATTTATGTTTATTAATGTCAAAAATTGTAATAGTATATATATATATATATATATATATATATATATATATATATATATATATATATATATATACTATTAAAATTTTTGACCTCATCAAGCGAGCATTTTCACTGCACTAACTTCATAAAAACAGTTTAATTAAATACTTCCATTAACTTAATATTTAACGGATCATTTCTGCCAGTCCGACCCTTCGCCTTAATTAAACTAAGTACGCCTTTGCTTTCAAATATACTATTCTCTCTCACCAATTCGATTATAGTAGTAAATTCTTGCGTATATTGTTGAGTTTTAAACTCACAGAGCCATCTAGCGGACTGGATGAAGGTTCGAAATCGGCTTGAGCCTGTTGACTCTTCGAGTGAAACATTGATATCGACGTTGCCGCTTGTTCGAAGAAGTCAGCGGTATCACGACAAGCGGATTAAGGAATTGCTCGGCGCACAGTGTTGGAGGTGTATTAATAAATTGTAATTGTTTGCTTGTCCATAGGCGTAACAAGGCATTTAATATGTGATATTGGTGAATGTTGATTTTGAGAGTGTGTTTGAAAACAAACTTATCAGTTTCGTTAATAGTAAGTATGATAGGTGCATTTCAGATAAGTATTAATAAATTTTATGTAGGGAACAAGGCGTTTAGATAAAAACTATAGTTACATAACCTATCAAAACTATGTTCTATATTTTTTCTTTAAAATTTGTATTTGTATTTGTTAGAAAAAATAAATATTAAATATTATAAATTTATTATAAACTAAAATAAGATAGGTGTATAAACTTTTACAGGTGTTATTCGGTTAAAGGAAAATAAATAAACCAGTGTTACCAATAATTAAAAATTTAGCTATCTGGAAAAATTATGACTTCTTTTTGAAACTCCTCCTTATTTTCATATTTTGTCCCTTATTTTCTTCTTTGTTTTCCTCTCTTCTTTTTTCGCATTTTAGCATTACAAACCGCTAAACCTAAGAAAATATAATGTTTTTTTATATACAACTTTAAATTTGTACGCAGGTTTTAAGAACCGAAAAACTACATATCATGATATAATTATGATCCAGGTAAAATTTTTATTTTTATATTTTTTAAGTAACATTCAATATTAAGATAATTTTTTAATGTGTCATCGGGACATCATAATATTTCTTCTTCTTTTTGGGTGCCGTGTCCGTATTCAGACGTTGGCCGTCATCATGTTTACAATTTCCTGAAACCTTTCTCTGTCGGCTGCTGCGCGAAATAATTCTTCTACTGTGAAACCACATAATATTTACCATTATATAAAGATGTAAGAAGGTAACAAATTGTAATGAACATTGCTGTTGATAAGATCTAAATAAATATGTCCAGTTAAATCTATATTACGGCTAATAATAACTATACCTGTAATAAATGATAAGAGGTTCATGCCGAGCTAAAACACAAGGCAGGTGTGACTGTTTCCTGTTATTTAATTATATTCTATGTATTTTGGTTTTGAGTTTTCTTTTTCACTCGAAGAAAAGACAAAGTGGCGCCCTTTTTCTTTTTTTTTTTTTGTTCCAATTATATTCATTTTATTTCAGTTAGTAAAATTTATTTTCCCTATTCTTTCTGATTCTTTAAGCGATCTGTAGACTCACGTCCCAAGCTGGTGTGTCCTTCAAAACACCTGAGTGTGGGTTTGCATAGTAAACTTACTTTAATCTGAAATTATTCATTTGTCTCATAGTTTCAATGCGAAACCTCCCATTGGGTTAATTGTTATGTTACCCACAAATGAATATACAAGGCAGGAAAAATATCAAATAGAGTGGCTCAAATCGGAGTTCGTACCATTGCGCAAAAAACCAGGAGCAAAAGTTCGTGAAGATTATAGGACCATAAGCCTAATAAACGATCTGCTGAAGCTGTTTTGTGAATTTTGTGATGCTGATTGATGCTGATTTGTGAACGCGGTTGGTACGAGGGAAGCTTTATTTAGCGTGCAGGTATTGTTTCAGAAATGCAGAGATGTGAGCTGTAATGTTTTGGCATGCCTGATTGACTACAAGAAGGCTTACGATAGAGGCAGGCATGAACAAATGATGGAAGTGCTGAAGAGGCCAGATTGACGGAAAAGACTTAAAAATAATAGCTAACCTGTATTGGAATCAACCAGCGGTGCTCCGAATAGATATAGAATATACAGATTAGGTCAAAATCTTAAGGGAAGTGAGACAGGGGTGCATAATTTCACTACTGATATTCAATATGTGCTCTGAGCACACTTTTTAATAGGCCCTAAAAGATATTGATGAAAGCATCTCAATAAATGGAGTCAGGTATCCTAAGAAGAATAAGTTTGCGATCTAGGCCATTGTACGTTACAATATTAGCTTTGGTTCAGCTATCAACAAGTGACCCATGAATGAACCTTTTAGTGTTTAAAAGCTATCTGTGCCTGCGTCTCTCAATACCTTTTCGTTAGTTGTATGCTTTGTTTATTACTGTTCTAAATTTGGACGACATATACCGATCCGAATTTTAACCAAATTGTCATAGTTCCATTTGTTATAAATCTTTGAGCTTAGATATTTAAATTACCTATCTTGTTTTACTATTATGTTATCGTTTAAGTTGTGTTTATGTTTCTCTGTAACACATAAAACATCAATATTATATACAGCTACTCCAGATGTTCAGAAGTTGACAATAAAGACCGTATAGTAGGCATAACCAAGGATATTAAGTTGATATTTAAACCTCTTCGTTTTCTAAAACTATTTCAACTTACATTCGGGTTCGTGTTGAAATGTTGCCAATAGATCTTCTTCTTCGAATTCATTAGTATTGTCTTAGGCCTTTTCGGCAAAAATGAGTACACATGGTATTTCAAAAAGAGTTGGACTAACACTGTTCCATGGTGCATTGAAATTTTGTTTTCGACACCGGTCATAGGTATCTTGTCAATCAATTACCAGCTGAACTCCGTTTGAAGAGGTCTACCCTCCGGACGCTGGTACTCACGTAAGGCATGGTTGTATGTTGCCTGAAGTAAAATATAATAAAATATTAAACATCAATAATTTATAACAACAATATGTACAATCTTTGGTAACTTTATTTACTGTAAAGGGTTTTTACCCTAATATTTTGGTGGCTCAGGCATGTTAACCTGTAAGTATAACCACTTTGCTTTTTTACCTTAGTCAACATTTCAAACACGTTTGCTTTAATTAAATGGTTCATACTTATTTTAGGCTTTTAACCTGATGATGGAATTATTATTCCGAAATTGTTTGTTATTTTGATGTAGCCCTTTTAAGGGTTTTTTAAATATACCTCCTTACAAAGATTTAAACATCTTTTTGTGATACATGGTATACAGCCAGCTGCAGGAATTTATTTTCCTTGTGGATTTTAACATGGTATTTATTTTTAAATCTATTTTGTATTTTCGTCTAATTTTTCTATAAATAATTTCTATAAGTTAAACATAGTATAGTTACTTTGATTTAATCAACTATCTATTTATCTATAGAGCCATTGCTGTCCAATTTTGGACATAGGCCTCCTCTTCCTGCTTCCACGTCGCTCTATTCTAGGCAGTTTGTATTCACTTCGGGCCTGCGTGTTTCTTTAAGTCATCTGACTATATCATTTGTGGCCTTCCTCTTTTTCGTTTGTAACTACATGGTCTCCAGTGTATAATCATCTTATTCCATCTGTCGTCTTTCTGTCTTATGGTATGTCCAGCGAACTTCCACTTAAGTTTTGCTATCTGCGTTGATACATCGGCACTTTTGTTTTGTTGTGGATCTAAGTATTTCGTTTCTTGTCTGATATCCTGATGTTCAGAGTTTGCCTTTCCATGGCTCTTTGGGTCCTTGCTATTTTTTCCATGTTTTCCCTATGTAAACGTCCAAGTTTGAGAACCGTAGGTGAGAACAGGAAGTATACATTGGTTGAATACTCTTGTTTTTAAATATTGGGGGTATTTTCTATTTTTTAGTATATAGGAAAGTTTTCCGAAGCATACCCAAGCCAACCGTATCCTTCCCTTAATTTCTCCGGTCTGATTTTC
This sequence comes from Diabrotica balteata, assembly GCA_918026665.1. NCBI lineage: Eukaryota > Metazoa > Arthropoda > Insecta > Coleoptera > Chrysomelidae > Diabrotica > Diabrotica balteata. The sequence goes on from CAKJVB030000002.1 coordinate 72,759, forward strand.
TTTATTTAATTTAACTTGTTGTCCCAAATATACATATTCTTTTATTTGTTCTATAGTTTTTTGTGCAATTGTAATTATTAATTCTTCTGGTTGGTTAGTCATAATTTCGGTTTTATTATAATTCATTTGTGGACCTATTTTTGTTGATTCTTTTGTTGATAACTTTTATCTGTTATTAATACAATGTCGTCTGCATATCTCAAGTGATTCAAGTACATATTGGCCATTTATGTTAATCAACACCATAATATACAAATTAAACCAGTACATATTTTTTATTAAAGATGTTCTAGAACCAACTGAAAACATTTTTATTATACATCACCAACATGTTCCTTAAGATCTTCATTTGTAATTTTCGAGATTTGTTAATTAAATTAATTAGGTAACTAGACACTAACGGAGGTTAAATTGCCACATTAGACATTTTGAAACGTACAACAGTTAAATAGATGGACAGAAAGTTGTGACAATACAGTCTTAGAAATTACCATACCGAAACCATGTCATCATATAACTGAATTAGAAACAGAACGTGACTCGACGAATTTGAAAAAGTGTTTCTTAGCTCCCATATTCAAGAAAGAATTTTATTAATGAGGTTATTATTATGCAGCCGAGGTCCGGTGTTGCCAAGTGTCGACGATTGAGTAGAGATAATATTCATTGAGGATTTTGCTCTTTATGGTTTACGTTATACACATATTTACCGTGTCCATTAGACAAATAATGTTTATTAAATTTTTCAGGATATAAACATTTAAGTATAACAGTGTGTTTTAAGAAAGGATTTGTTTTATTTTCACATTAATAGTTCCTTTATTAATAAATTCCTTTCAACTATTTTTTAAAAAAATGTACACTGCGCACACCTATTTAAGAGGAAAGATACAGCATCGATGAACTAGATAAGTATTCTTGTTAACAAAACATTGATCGTTCTGAGAAATAATAATACGAATTTAGAAAGTGTCAAAAGGGCATTTATTGTAATGAAACTACCCTTCGTTTAAAAATTATTGACAATAAAGTTTTTATGAAACAGCTGATAATGTCCAACGTCTTCTTCTGGCGTTGTCTTTTTCTCGGTCGTCCCAACGATCTTCTTCCATTTGGCGATTTGTCTCTTGCTATTTGTACTATTCTATTTTCTGTAATTTTTTCGATGTGTTGATTCCATTCCACTTTTCTTCTTTTGGTCCACGCGTTTATTTCCTCTATACCACATGTCGCTCGTATTCCCTCACTTCTTACTCTGTCTCCTAGAGTTTGGTTTGTTATTTTTCGTAAGACTTTCATTTTAGTTGTTTCCAGCAGTCTTTGTGTTTTCGCCGTATCTGCTCTTGTTTCCTCTGTGTACGTCATTATCGGTCTTATTGTTGATTTATATATCCTGGTTTTCGTTTCCGTTGTGAGGTATTTGTTTCTCCAGATTGTGTTGTTGAGACATCCTGCTGCTCTGTTTGCCATGTTCACTTGTTTTTGTACTTCTTCTTCCACTTTTCCGTAGATTGGCAGTTTTATTCCCAAGTATTCAGTTTCCATCCCTTGTTCTATTATTTTGTTATTTGCGATTAGTTTACATCGTCTCGGTTCCACTGATATCACTATCGCTTTAGTTTTCTCTGTTGAGATCACCATGTTGTATATGAGCGCCGTATTTTCGAACTCTTTAATTAATCTTTGTAGGTCATCTTCATTTTCGGCTGTTATTATGGCGTCGTCGGCGTAGCATATTATCCTTATTTCCTTTTCTCCCATTCTATATCCTCTTCTTTTTTTAACTTTCTTTATGATTTCATGCATTATCAGATTAAATATTAATGGGCTCAGCGAATCTCCTTGTCTCATGCCAGTTTCATATTTGATAGGTTGCGATAGTTTTTCTTTACATCTTACCATAGCTACGTTATCTTTATATATATATATTCTCAATGGTTTTTACTAAATCCAGTAATATTCCCTTTTCATATAATAAATGTATCGCGTACCGAATTCTCACTCTATCAAACGCTTTCTTCAAATCTATCAGACACATATATGCTGGTTTGTTGTATTCCAACGACTTTTCTTTTATTTGTCTTATTACAAAAACTGCATCCGTGCATGATCTTCCTGTCTGAAATCTTTGCTTCTCCTCTTGCAGAGATATTCGTTCGTTTATTTTTGTCGCTATTATAACGAGTGTTGTATTTAAAAGATGTATTTCTCGATAATTATTGGGGTCTTTCTTATCTCCTTTTTTGAAGAACATCACCATGATCGCTCTCCTCCATTCATCTGGTATTCTGTTCGTGGTGATTATATTATTAATAAGAAGTTGCAGTTGTTGTACAAGGTGATCCACCTCCATATTTTAAGAGTTCATTTGGTATTTGATCTTCTCCTGGTGACTTTCTATTTTTTAATTTGTTTATTCCATCTTTCAAATCGTTTTGGGAGATTTCGGTCTTTTCCTCAGTTATTATATTTGGCGTTTCTGGTAAAGGTTCTTCATTTTGTTTTTTAAACATTTCTGTCAGGAAGGCCACCCATGTATCCTCTTGTATGTGTTCTATTTCAACTAGTTCTTTGATTTCGCTTCTTTGTTGTCGTATGAAGTGCCATAATTGTTTCTGTTGTCCATAGAAATCCATCTCTAGTCCTTTTGCGAATCTTTCCCAGTAATATATTTTTGTTTTTCTTACCAATTGATGAGTTTCAGTGTTTATGCTTTTATATTTTTCATATGATTCATTCGTTATTTCTGACTTATATTTTAGGAAACTTTCTTTTTTTGGTGACATTTTTGTTTAAGCTCTAGTGTAAACCATTGTGTTTTCGTTGACCACTTTTTGTTTATTATTTTCGTTCCAAGGGCTTCGCGGGCAGCATCCAGAATATTTTTCTTAAGTTTTCTCCAGCTAGTCTCCACATTGCTTTCATTTTCGATATTCTCCATTTGTATTTTCTGTTCTAGATTTTTTTGATAAGTATAATGATTTTATGGAGTCATCTCTTAAATTTTCTCTTTTTTTATTATTTCCTCTGAATTGGTTTGTTTAAGCTTCTCTTTCCATCTTTTATTGAATCTAATTTTACCAAGTACCAAATAGTGATCGCTTTCCACATTGGGTGACGTCAAACTTCTCACATCCACTATCTGTTTATGGTGAATATTTCTGTTTGTGACCACATAATCTATCATTGATCTGTGTCCCCTTGTATTTTCAAATTTTATTTGTGTTGAATTTTATGATCAAAAAATGTGTTGGTTATTCTCATGGTTATTGTTATGTCCAACATAATTATATGCAGTGACTAGTAATTTCAAAGTTTTCAAATGATGAAAAGGTTACTGGTGTGAGTATATATTCATGAATGTTAGGGAAAGTCTTCTACTTACAATCCTTCATAGGTTTTATTAAAGTTGAAAAAAGAGAATGGGCTCTCGATTTTGCTGTTTACAAACTTTTACAGCATCTGCAGACCCTCAGGAAACTATGAATATCAGTACAATTCTAATCTATACATCCAATGTAACGTGATAATGGTATCGTTGGTACAGATTCTAGTTAGTTGTTTTTGTATAACCTCTGCGTTTTCTGAGTATATGAAAAAACCCTGCTGAAAAAATTCTTTTATGGATTATCTTTCCATAAGATCCATAAGAATCCTTCGAATTTCTTGGCTCCTGGTTTTCTTGGAAGTGCAATAAACTCAGACTTCAGCCATTCTGTTGGTATTTCTCCAGAGTTGTATATAATGTTAAGTATCTTTGTAATTATTGCTATTGATTTTATTGATTTCGAGAAGGCATTTGATAAAGTCCCACATGGGAAACTAATAGATATTCTAAAAACATCAGGACTTGATGGTAAGGATATAAGACTGACCTCAAACTTATATTTCCAACAAAAAGCGACAGTACGATTAGAAAATTAACTGTCCTAGATCTTCACAGTTGAAAAAGGAGTTAGACGGGGTTGCATATTGTCACCGGCATTATTTAACATATCTTTATAATCTCTTTAACATCTTTAGAGAAGCCTTGGATGAATCAGAAGATGCAATTGCTGTAAATGGCCAACTTATAAACAATATTAGATATACAGACGATACAGTGTTGCTGGCAGATAGTGCGCAGGGGCTCCAAAGGATGATAGATAACGTTGTAGAAGCATGTAACAAATATAAGACCTAAAACTAAATTACAAGAAGATAAAAATAATGATCATTAGTAAGAACACCAACATAAACGCCCCAAATACAATAGGCGATACACTGCTAGAAAGAGTGGAAAAAATATGCTCCTTTGCTTGCAATATTAAGGATACTTGGGATCACAGCTACGAAATTAGGACACATATTGAAAATGCCAGAAGCTTTTTCAACAGCCTTAGGAAGATTCTCTGCAACTTATCTTTAAGTATCAATCTACATATAAGAATTCTTAAATGTTGCGTCTTTAGACCTCTATAGAGTAGAAAGCTGGAGCCTTACAGAAGGTGTCATAAAACGATTAGAGGAATTTGAAACGTGGTGCTATCGACGTATGTTGAGGATTTTATATATACACCACAAAAGTAACATAACTATTCTCCAGAGGATAGGAAAAGACAAAGAAATTATTAACACCATAAAAGCAGAAAATTGGTTTACTTCAGCCACATCATGCATAATGATAGATACCGACTTCTACAGTTGATTCTACAAGGCAAAATTGAGAGTAAGTGAGAGCGCCCACCAAACTGGCATGGCATAATTATATAATTCGTAGACGTATATCATGGCTGGCAAATCTTAGGAAATGGACTGGTCTGACGTCAACTGATCTATTTCGAGCTGCTGTGAATAGAATAAGATGAGTCAATATGGTCGCCAACATCTCTAGAAGATAGCCACATTTAGAACAAGATTGCTATTGATTTGTTATCCATTAGTTTGGGTAGTTCTGCTTTTATATTATGGGGGACTGCTGCTTTATCACTCTTTAGCTGTATTATTGCAGAATAAACTTTCTGCTAGAATATTCTTGGTATATTATAAGATACAATAATGGTAACAAAATTAATTACTATTAAACTGGGAATAAGCCACAATTAAAGATAAAAATACGTTTATTGACGTTTCAATTTCCACTTCGGAAATCGTTCTCAAAATACAAACAGTAAATTGGTAATTTATTTATGGTAAACAGTAATTTACTGTTTGTATTTTGAGAACGATTTCCGAAGTGGAAATTGAAACGTCAATAAACGTATTTTTATCTTTAATTGTGGCTTATTCCCAGTTTAATAGTAATTAATTTACAATGCCACAAGAAAATAGCTTCAGAACAATGGTAACAAAATGTTGCCAAACACAACAAGAGGCAAATAGTGGAGAATTTTGTACGAATTCGACTTCATTTGATAGAAGTACGATAGAAAATCTGGACTTATAGATAAAGAAAAAATAATTTGTCTGAAGGGGAGATATTTAAGAGAAACTCGGAAACTAAGGCAATATTTTTTTCTGGATGAAACATGGATTAACGAAGGACATTTTATAAGACAAGATAAACAGGCTACAAATGCTCAGGCGTTTATTGATAGTTTAACTACTGGATTAAAACTTCCAAGTGATAAAGGTTGTCGTTTGATTATCACTCACCTTGGAAGAGAAAATGGATTAGAAGAGGCATGGTGTTCGCCACCTAACAATTGCAAGATAAAAATTATCCGATTGTGCCGCCGCAGAAAAATGTGTAAATCAATTCACAGATCTGTTGCATAAGAAGACATTTTGACTTAACAAGTTTACAATGCGAGTGAGTCAAAACTAAATTTTAAAATGTTGTCCACCAAAAGCTTTGAGCAAAAACATCTGATCCAGGGTTTAAAAGAAACAAAGAGCTCCTTACTTGTTTTGGCAGTCTACCAAGAAAATATTTCTGGTCAAAGATAAGCAAAAATAATATTAAATCTTCTGTTTATTGCACAAAATACTCTTGAAGCTTCAGAACACTGAACTCAAAATAATCACAGGTGGTCTCATTGGACACTGCTTTCTCATGTCATTACTGTTTTGGAAGTCTACCGAGAAAATGTTCCAGGTCAAAGATAAGCAAAAATATTATTAAGCCTTCTGTTCATTGCACAAAAATACTCTTGAACCTTCAAAACACTGAACTCTGAACTGAACGTGAGTAATCATAGGTGGTCTCAATGATACCACATTATTACTGATAAATCCATCAATTTTAAACTCATCTATTCCTAAGTTAGTTATACATTTGTTATCGGTATGCTACTTAAAAACCTCCCCCCGTAGAATTAGACCAACCCCGGTAAAAGTCGTAAAGCGCTATTGTTAGCTGGTGATCCCTCACTCGTTAGCTTCCTCTCTCCATCTCCTTCCACAGCATGCAGCACAAATTCCCTTATTCCGAGAAACGAGCCCCACTGCCGGATTTACATTTTCATATTTTTAAATACGGCTTGACTTGTTTGAAAAATTACAATGGAACAGTATAACACGCCCCGAAATTATTTACCTGACACAAATATTCTGCTCCTCGCTGAATAGAGGACCATTTTCGACGGTTTTAGTGGGCTTTTGAAGTGTTTATGTCAGGTTTTTAACACTTCGCTTTGACTAGTTGAAAACTGGCGAAACTAATGAACTTTTCGAGCACCCTAATGATACGATTTAATAAAAATGTACCCTGTCTGTCATTATATTTTGAACGAGGCTACAACAAATGTTTATGATACTTAATTTAATTTATGGTCATTTTACAATGAGAGAATAATAAAGCAGTAATGTGATTTGATGATCCAAACCTTTTTCATTTTGCATTGCATTTTGTAGTTGCATACCTAATTCAAATTTCTTCTGTTTTTGACCTACTTTTCAAAAGTCCAAATTGATTTTCGATTTCTTCAAGTATCCCTCTATCAATTACTTGCTAATATAGTTTAATGGTTTTCAAATAGTTTTGTAAATCTTAAGTTTGAAAAATATTGATCTTGTTTTGTTTTTTTTTTACATTATAGTGCTAGTTCTCTGTTTGTCTGTTATTTTTATCACTTCCATAATTTTACTACATTTTTAGTACATTAGCTTGTTAGTGTATCTACTAACACTATCCAATTTTCTCCGGGTGATTTTTTAAAAAATTTTAATTTTTATGTTTTTGTTGTAATCCTTGAGCAATTTCCTCGTTTTTTGTATTGATCAGTATTACTGCTACTGGCTTTGCTTCAGTCAGCTTTCTTTTTATTTCTTCTTCAAATTTTAGTTTTTTTCCCAGTATTAACCACTTTAAATGGGGAAGGTTTACACATTGACTGTCGAATAAGATTATCCCATTCTTCTAGAACATCAAGAACTACATTTACGAGAAATGAGACTAAAGTCACTATCGCTTGTAGGTATGAATCTCCTCGTATTGGGTATACATATGTTATCTCTGATGCTAATTTCAGTACATGCACCAGGATATATGAAAAGCGGATAAATATGTAGTTTTTGTTCTGCCCCGCTCAACCATCACAGAAAAAACAATATTTTATCCATTTTAACGAGTGTATGATCTTTTAGATAATGAAATATCATGGAAGTTATTTCTTTTTGACCACGTTTAGCCATTCCTTCGTGATAGATATACATATGGACATCATTGCCTCCGATGTCGTGTACACCAAATACATAGTATCAAAGACTTTATTTGTAGTCAAATTGGGTAGCGAAAGATTTTGCATAAAGTCAAAGGCTTTTGCAGATATATTATTACTATGCTGACATTTACGTTTAATTTTTCGTTTTATATCATAAAATGAAATCTTCAAATTTCTCACTTGAAGCAGTTCCTTTTTTGTTGATTCATCGATATTTAGTAGTTTGAGTTAAGTTTCAGTTTCATCATAATAATTTACATCTGGATAAGAATGTACCATAAGTGTCACGTCTGAGGTAAGAAAAGATATATGTTAAACCCAGTTTAAAATATGTTGTAATAAACAAAATAAGAAACCTTGGACTATGGGTGACGTTCTTTAAAAGCTCTGTACATGATTTTCACATTTAACTCTGATGGTAGATCAATTTTGTTTTTGTCAAGCCTCCATGTATAATGACTTTGGCGGCCTTTGAATGAAGAAATGTGAGCTATTATGTTTTCTATATCAGCAGGGTGTGTCTTCTTTGTCCTATTTGTATGCATGCCCCGGGCATTTTTTAGAGAACATCCACTCATTGCTAAGCTATTTCTAATTCAATGGATCTGTATTTCAGTAACACCGAAAATATTACGACAAGTTTTGGCAAAAATACTTACGTCTTTTCCCGGTAGTCGAATTTTATACATGAAAGAAGCTACATGTGAGAACCTAGTTGAACCTTGGACCTTGTTCATTCCCACTGTCACTAGTAGTACTGTGGTTAGGTAAAGCAGCTTGTAGAATACGACTGCGTCGTCTCTGGATAGGACTAATGCTAATGAGGCTAGATAAATATCAATCCTGCCTAACTTTGGTCGTCATATTATTAAACATATTCAGTACGTCAAAACGTTGTTCCTGTGTTATTACATTGAAGCATCGTTAACGTTTACTCTTAAAATCAAGATTGAAATCATAAGCATTGAAAAAACAACTTGTTATTATCGAAAAACTTACCTACAGTCATTTCCTGTGGATCGGGCTAAAACATCCTTATCATATTTATGTGTTTTGTCAGCAACTTCACGTATTTTAGTTTGCTTTATGGTTTCTCTTCGATAAACTGTTCTTTTCTATTTTCGTTTTTGACCTGTAGTTCGAATTTCACAAATCCTATATCATCTATAACATTAGACGTATTGTGCTGAAGAGTTTTCGTCATGCTAAACTATTTTTCTAATACAAAAGAAACAAACATTACCTCTTATTAACAAAGAACGCACATAACTGATAAATTTATATAGATATATTTCATTGTCAGTTGCTTCTCTCTGTGGTTGTTTTGTTGTCCTGTTTTAGGTTTTCCACGTCTTCTGGACGTGTTTTTTTTTCTTTTCTGTTGGCTGTTTCTTTCTAGCTTCGTAGTTCCACTGGTGTTTTGTTTTGACTTGTCGTCGGAGTCGTCAGAATTTATTGCTCTAAAAAAAATTAATGTATATGTGAATATATATGTTTATTAATTAATAAATTGATAAATGTGTTGAAACGCGATCGAGTTTGGGCAGCTGTGGCTGTATCCTCTGCAATAGACAGGTATCGTTTTGCAATGGGATCGGGAAACCACAGAAAAACGATCCCCCTGTCTAGGAAAGTTCGAAGTGAGCATTTAAAAGTTAATTGCGACGACGATAGAATGTAGTCATAGTCATAGATAGTACTACATAGAATGGGTAAAGAGCGCGAACTAGTCGTAACCATAAAAGGTCGCAAACTGGAATACCTGGGCCATATAATGCGCAATGAACAACGATATGATCTGCTTCGGACCATACTTTACGGTAAAGTGCATAGAAAAAGAGGTCCAGAGTCCATTGTTGTTTAACCTGGCATTAGAATCATCATCATCAATCAGCCAATCGCGTCCTCTGCTGGACATAGGCCTCCCTCAGTTCTTTGCAGTGTTCTCTACACTGGGTCGCTTGTAGCCAGTTTCCCGCTACACGTTTTATATCATCGGTCCATCTAGTCGGTGGTCGTCGTCGGCTTCTTTTATAGTTTCTGGGCCTCCATTCCATAATACGTCTTATCCACCGTCCATCTTGTGTTCTGGCCAAGTGCCCTACCCAGTTCCACTTAAGCGTCGTGGTTCTTTCGATGACGTCGTGAACTCCTGATCTTTGCCTTATTTGTTGGTTTGTTATGTGGTCTTGAAGGCTCACGTTCAGTATTGCACGTTTCATGGCTCGTTGTGTAACTCTGAGTTTATTCGCAGATTTTTGCGTATGTGTTAAAGTCTCTGCTCCATAAGTTTGTACAGGTAAAACACATTCGTTATAAATCTTTCGCTTGAGACACATGGGAATTGAACTTTTTAGAATATGGCTTAATTTGCCAAATGCTGCTCATGTTAGGCCTATTAGCCTCTGTATTTCATGTGTTTGATTGACTCTGCTTATTATGATTTCGTGTCCCAGATATTTGTAGGTGTCTTTTTGTTGTATGGTATTATTGTCAATAGTTATATATCCACTCATTACGAGATTTGTTATAAGTTTAGTTTTCTCAAAATTTTCTCTTTAATCCTGCTCTTTCAGAGAGACTTTTAAGCGAATGCAGCATAGAAACTGTATCATGTAAATTATCTGCGATTAATACAACATCATCTGCAAATCTTAGGTGATTTAATCTTTCTCCATCTATATTGATGCCCATATCTTGTCATTGAGTGCTCTTAAATATTGACTCTAGAGCTGCCGTGAACAATTTTGGCCTTAGAATATGTCATGCGGAAAATATATCCAAAAATCAAACTAGACATAACTGCTCGGGGAGCAAAAATCATACTTGCCTTTGCCGATGACGTAGACGCAGTAGAGACTGATATTTTCTCGAGCTTTGAAGAAGCTGCATTAAACATCGGTCTAAAAATAAATCAAAAGAAGACAAAACAAAATACATGGTCGTCTCAAAACAAGAAAGACGATGAATAAGGCAAAACATTACTATAAATGATCACAACTTCGAAGTGGTTAAAGAATTTAAATATCTAGGAGCAACAATCACAAATGACAACAAAGTAGAGCGAGAAGTTGAAACGAGAATAATGGCAGGAAACAGATCTTTCTTTGCAATGCAACATCTAATGAAGTCAAAACTTTTTTCACGAGGTACAAAAATCCGGATATATAAGACCATAATACGACCAGCAGTCGCGTATGGAAACGAAACATGGACGCTAACAACAAGAGAAGTAAATAAATTGCTGGTGTGGGAACGTAAAATTCTTCGAATGATATATGGCCCTTGCAGAGACAGCGTGACAAACAAAAGGAGGGGCAGATACAACAACGAGCTGGGCGGCCTAGAAAAAGGTGGAAAGATGCACTCAAAGAAGATCTAGAGAAAATAGGAGTGCGACAATGGGAATTACTGGCACAGGCCGACAAACATGGAAGGCAATAGTAAACGCGGCAAAGACTCACGAAGAGTTGTAGTGCCATTGATAATGATGATGATGACCGTAACGGATACGCACCATAAGAAGAAGAAGCGATAACAACATTAGAAGGGAGATGCCTCCTGTACGTCAATGTATTCATCAGGGAGTTCGTCGCAGGCAAGAGCCAGTAAAATTGCGGGAAGGAAAGGGATTTTGGGTTTAGGTTTTCTTCTGAATACATTACCGATGGATGAGCAGGTAGTTTTTAGAATGTTTTGGGCTCTGAAGTTTTGGCCACGGATGGTGCTGATTGTATAACTCCTGCTCAGAGAGGATAGCCTCTCATTAATGGGCTGGATGTTGGACAGGTGAAGTATAAGGGCAGAGGGGTAATCGTGTCGCTTGTTATTCACTCTACGCAGAATTCTCCTCACCAATGCTAGCAGTTTTTGTGTGAGATGATAAATTTATAGACCAGATAACTCACGCTTAGCGATGACCGTTGACTTAGATGGGACAAATGTTGCTTTTACAACAAACCGCATGGACATCTGTTTTTTTTAACTATCCGAATTTTATATGTAGTTCACTCCGGTCATTTAGGGTTTTTACATAACTGAATGTGTGAGATCGATAAACAATATAATATGTGTTGTTTTCCAAATAAACGCTTTAATTGCATTTTGGCAATCTTTTTGTTGTGCATATTCTAATGTTTTTGTATCGCTATAGTTTCAGCTATAATTTCTTACATCATGATAGGTACTATTTTTCGTAACAATAAAACACTGAAAACTTTGTTTTGAAACTTCCACAAAATTTATTTTAACCTCTTATCACTACAGCTGTTTCTGCTGATTGCCTTTCTCAAGTGATCTATTTTTGGCATGCGTTTACACTTTATAGTCTCTAATGAAAAATAGGTTGAGGAGGGGAGAACTGTTTGTCTCAAGTTGGTCATTCAGAATTATATCTGTGTTTTTTAATTTGTTGATTTCCATAGATTCTAATAAGGATAAGTTAGGGCCTTTACTTTGAATGTGAAGAATTTTAAATGCGTCATTAAAAAAATGTTTGTGATCTAGAAGGTGAAGTGCGTATGTATAATCTGTTTTTCTATTATTGAAAGCCCTTTTATGTTCTGCTATTCGTTTATTAACGTTTCTACCAGTTTGACCGCTGTAAGTTTTTGGGCAGTCGCCACATTTAAGTTTGTACACGCCACTGTGTAAGTGTTATTTATTTTGGCTCTTGTTGTTTTTAATATAGTTGCCTAGGTTGTTATTTGTTCGAAAAGTTGGTGTTATTCCTTTCTTTTTATGTGTTTGGCTATTTTTGTTGATATTTTGCCTGTATATGTAATCGAGCAGAAGGTACTGGGTTTTTTCTCTGGTGGTGGAAATACTAATTTCAGGGCTTTCTTGTGTAGTTTTTGATTTAACATTTTATTAATTGTTTGTTTGTTATATCCATTGTTTACTGCAATTTGCTTAATGATATTTAATTCTGCCTCATAGTTGTATTTTGTCATCGAAATTTCTGTTAATCTATGTAACATACTATGATAAACTGCCAGTTTATGGTGTGTTGGATGGGATGATGAATTGTGTATAGTCGTGTCAGTATGGGTAGGTTTATGAAATATGGAGAAGTCATGTTTGTTTTTAAGTCTGATAATTTTTAAATCTAAAAAATTTAGGATTGATTTTGTTCTGTTTCTATTGTAAATTCAATATGACTATGAAGTGAATTAATATACGACAAAAATTGATCGAGACTAAATTTATTAATTGATACTATTTTTCCTTCATCATAAGGTACTTTGTCAAACACTCTGGTAAAATCAATACAGCAAGTATCTTTAAAATATTTCATTTCAATGTAATATGTAATATTTACACAAGGCGTGATATTGTGACGTATTTTAAATTTATTATAAATAAATAAATGCACCTAAAACATCCTTAAAATATTTAGTTTCCGCTTTTGTTTAGCAATCAAGTCATAATAACTTTTCATGGAAATAATACTCACGCCCAAAATAATCCGTTTTTAGCCTGTTAGATCATGTCCCAAAACTGGAAATGTTTACAAAACTGACATTTCTTGTAATTACCGCAACAACGGTCTTATCTAATAAATTGACAATAGTGTATTTGTGACGTAGTCGCACAGATACGAGTACTCATTACTCATTTCTCATTATCTATGGAATTTCACGTCTTAGATTTTGAATAACAAAATAAACAGCGGGGTATACAACCGGAATATCTGAAAAATTGTTAAAATTCCCATTGGTAAACAAGTTTTTTCTAGAAAGTTTCGTCAAACTAGTACGGAAACTATTTAAACTTAACAGATTTCTAAAAACAGTCAAAGCAGAAAAGCATACGCTTATTAAACTGTAAGTGTGATTTATTTATAAAATATTTTGGTGTATTTTGGACAGATTCATTATATGAAAAAAATATTTTTTTCAATTCTAATCACATTACCAGAGTCATGCAAATATGCAAGCTGAAAAGTAAGATATATGCGCATATATATGCATATTATTTGTGTCAAATATGCATGTATATGGATTTATTTAAACAAAATATGTACGTCATAAACCGTTTAAATATATTAATTTTATAAAATATTAGTTGTTAATCTTGTTAGATAATTATATACATGGTTACTGGAACTGGAAGAACTGGCAGGACTAAGAAAACAAAATCCCACTCGTGCAATTCTGGATAGGCACGGGACTACTATAACACATGCGGACGAGAAAACCTCTAAAACACGGAGGAGAAAGGATAACCCTAAAGATGACAAAACTTATACAAAAACTAATATTGCACTGCAAGATACCAGACGCATGGAGAAACAACATAATGATACCAATGTTCAAGAAAGGAGATAAAGAAGACCCTACGGGTAAACTAGGGGTAAACGTATACCAGAAGTTTCAATGAAAGATCCGTGTCTAATTAGCTGTAGACGAAAATGTAGTGAAAAGATCTCGCACGAGGAGAGGCTGACGGTTTTTAGGAGATACTATGGACTCGATTCGTAGGAAAGAAAAAGGGATTTTATCCACGGCCATACCGAGAAGACAACAAAAAAATGGCACGCTAAGGAAAACTTAAGACGTAACAATACGATAACGTTTTTCTTACCACAAATTCTAAAAGAATTCAGGTGTGTAAAACAATGTTTGTTAACACACTTGGAATTAAAAAAGGGTCATGGATATTGCCATGCAGCATAGAACGAACGAAAATACAAGTTTAGAGGACAAAAGGGATAAGCATGTAAAGAAGGTCACACGACTCGAATCATTGGCCATTGGCCCAACAACAGATGGCAGAAAACTCTAATGAAAAAATTGTGAGTTGTAATTTCGACCTTCAGCAAGTTTTCTTGTACCCAGCGAACATTCACTTTTACTATTTATGATGTTGTTTCAAAACAGTGAGATTGCTTTATGTGGACAGAAGTTGAAGGTAAACGTGACAGCTGTGAGATTGCTAGTTGTCTTTACAGCTTCTTCAAATCTTTACCTAATTCTGTTGAACAAATTTCGTGTTTCAGTGACAGATGTGGGGGACAAAACCTTAATAAGTTTGTGGCTGGTATGTATTTAACGGCTGTACAAGAAATTCCACATGCTAATAATATAGATCTCATGTTCTTAACGGTGGGGCATAGCGAAATGGAGTGCGACTCTATGCACTGAGCAATTTCTACGTAACTAAAAAGGGTTGGTAAAGCAAACTCTCATCAAGACTGGAAAACCATTGCTAGGTGCTCTAGACGAAAGGGTGATAAACCGTATATTGACAGGAACAAATACTTGACTGGAAAACTCATGCAGAACGGAATATGATTTGTAGAAAGGAAGATGAGAACCACCAACCAGCTCGTTGGCAGAAAATGTGTTGGATGCATGTTTCTAAATCAACCCCTTTTATTCTTAGATTTAAAGAAAACTTTGACGACGATTTCAGAGTTCTAAATTGCATAAGGAAAACTAGAGCTAAATTCTCTGAGACCCTTGTATCAATCTAAAATACAGATTCAGTTAGCAAAGTATAATGATCTTACATCACTCTTTTACATGAATCCTTCGGCACTTTCAAACGAATATAAACATTATTACGAAAACCTACCTTTTGTAGGGGATACACGCGGAAAACCTAACGCAGATTCTGAAACTGTAATAAGCAATAGTGAGTAACTTGTTTCAAAAAATTATAATATTTTTGTTGTTACCAATAAAAAGTTTTTAGCTTATTTAATATACTATCATTTTAGAATCAAAAACACAAGTTCTGCCATCATTTTGTGATTTTTTTTTTGCTCAAAATTTTAAATTTATATCCTGAGAAACGACTATTTTCAAGTTAACTAGATATAGTATTCAGGGGACGATATAATGTCCCCAACAAACAAATAAAAACATAAACCTGAGTAAAAGCAATTAATTTCATAAATAAAGCCTCTTTTCAAATACTATATCAGAAATTTGTTATTTGTTTTTCTTCTTAAATCCGTATGTAACAAATGTAAACAACGCATTTGATATACCTCTTATTTTCGACTTCCAGCGTTGTTCTCTTGATCATTTAATTAGCTTTTTAGTGTATTTGACTTTGCGCTAAGAATAAACCGTCTAAATTTGAACTGTTTTTGTATTTTGAATGTAAAAGTTATAATTAATTGTATTTAAGCGAAACGAAAGTGCTTCGCTACGATTCGGCGTAGATATTTTTAGATGAGAATGCAAATGAATATTAGCGAGTGCACTAAATTGTTTGAATAAATATTATTGATTTCTTGATGACGAATGTAAAGTAAGGATTTTAAAAGAAAAATTAATTTTCAGAGTCATTAGTGATTCAAAGTAAATTAATTTCATCATCAATGTCATTAAATGGTTGAACCAGGCTCTTCAAATCGTCGTATTTCTGGACTCGGTTTCAGCATCCTGTTACAGCTAGCTCCGAAATATCGTTATCTAGACAACTAGTTCGTGGTCTCTTGTATATACCTTCCTTACAGTATATTCTAATATATTACGGGATATGTGCTTTAGGCATGCCAACCACCTTAATCTAACTCTTTTCAGCTCTGCCACAAGACTTAGCTCCCCTTAGAGTTGGCTTAATTCGGCAATACTGCATCTTCTCTAGTTAAATCGATCACACCTGCACCAACACAACCATAAATTTGCCGGAAAATTTTTGTCCCCCAGCCATTTAGCTTTACTTCATTTCCTTTCGTGAGAAACTTATCTTTAATTTACATATAAGATTGGCCTTACTATTGGGCAGCAGATTGTCTTTTTTGTTTTACAGCTAAGTAAGCTGGATGTGATTAAATGTTGAATGGCATAAAACGCTCTGTTATCGGATTTGATTCGTTTAGGGGACATATTAGGGACATATTACTAAACAATTATCTGACCTAATGATACGTCTATACCTGCCAATAACAATAAATGTAAAAACCCATTTCAATCGTATTCTGACCTTTAACCTGGTGAGAAAGATAAACAGAGAAAAGTGTGATCAAAACCTTAGGCCCCTGATTGAGGGTATTAAAACCTATTTGAGATATAGACAGAGTCCGTAATTTGGTTTACCTTTCTACTCGTTTACTTTTATTTAAAGACTCAGAAGAATCACTTATTAAGTCCTTTTCTGAACCATCTCTTTATTGCTTTGTCTTCGTATCTTTTTATTCCAACGAGTTGGGTGAAAATCTTGCCAGTCACGTCAATATGCCCATACATTTGACATAACTTTTTTCCTGTGTGCTATGTGATGTGACTATCTGGTGATTTGTCAATTAAATACGGTGTAAGTGTACTTGCGTTTACGTTGACGAGGACAACCTACCAACCAATCTGTCCCGCGCAGAGTCTAAATGTCGATTCAGACACATCAGTCCCGTCATAGTCTCGGCGCCGAACCGGTCTTGTTTGGTCACAGAACTATCAACTATCTGACAACTATCTGAAACTGTTTGTCAACTGATAAATGTGAATGCCGGCAACATATTTGTATTAAAGAATATTTTGTATGACGGATTGTTCGGTTCGGCGCAATCACTGTGACGAGACGTAACTGATGTTCTGAATCGACCTTTACTCAGTTTAAAGTTCCTCGCGCTTAAACTGGTACGGTCAAAAAAGTGTTTAAACAGGCATTTCTTATTTTTTAAACATATATAAAATATCAAATAAGAAATACTAATCTTGCTTCAAAAAACATTTCTTATTTTGTATTTTTTTCATGGTTTAAGGTTCAAGAGGTTTTTCATGGTTTAGAGAGGAAGTGAAGAAAACATGCCAAGAAAAGAAGAAAACATTTTTCTATTACAGAGTACAATAAACACAACCAGGATACAACTGATAAAAAGGAACCGCTGGTAGACCTTCTCAAAACAGATCGAACACGACTTCTACGGAACACAAAAAGAAATATAGAGAATGATCAAAGGACAAAGAAAGAATTCAACGAACTAATAAAAACGAAACACATTCAGAAGGAAATGTGGGTTGACTACTTTCGATCCCTATTTGATAAAGGTCACGATAATGAACCACCAACACCAGAGGTGACGACAACCAAAGAAATAAATATTGAGGAGGAATGGGTAAAGAAAGCATAAGGGAAATTAAAAAATAGAAAATTACCAGAAAGAGGAGAGGACAGAATACCTAACGAACTCCTAAAGTACGGAGGACCAGATCTTACCAAACAACTATTAAAACTAATCCAAAAAATAATAAAACAAAACAGAATTCCTCAGGAATTGAGATCAAGCATCCTAACACCTCTCTTCAAAATAGGAAAGGAATCGGGCCCGGAAATTAACAAACAAAGTGATAACAAATAAACTAAATGAAATTATAACACTAGCAGAAGAATAACAAGGTTTTGAAGTCGATAAGATAATGCACCGACGCAATAGGTCAAGTTATAATCAGACAAGTGCAAAAGAAATCGTTAGAATTCAACAAACCTACATATGTATGTTTCTTGGCCCTTTAGAAGGCATTTCACCAGATAAAATTAACGGACGTTATCCACTTATTATACGCAAGAGAGATACCTCTAATCAAAACGATCGAAAATATCTACCAAAACAACACAATAAAAGTGAAAGTAAAGGAAGAACTAACTGACCCTATTAAAGCTGGTAATTGGATAAGACAAGGGGATTCTCTTAGTCCTCTAATATTCAACCTGATTATGGATGTAATAATAAAATGAGTAAGAACTAAAAAAGGATACCAAATCGGAGAACAACAACTTAAAATAATCAGCTACACAGATGACGCAATACTACACTCTCAACGTAAAGAAGATAAAGTTTTACAAGGTATGCTGCACCAATTTAATATAACCACCAGAAAATTTAACATGTTAATTTCCATAAGAAGATAAGAATCCATTATTATAATAGCAAATTTACTAAGACGTAAATTGGAGCTAGAAGGTCAGATAACAGAACAAGTGATGGAGTTTAAATGTCTGGACATCACATTATCTAGCCACGGAATGCTCGAAACAGAAGTGGAAGATCAAGTGAATAGAGCAAAAAGATTCGCAGGTTGCCTGAATGAAACAGTATGGAGAAATAAAAATATCGGGAAAGAAATGAAAGGCAGAATTTATAAAACAGTGTGACCAAGAATGACATACGCGGCACAAATACGACCTGACACAGTGGGGAAACAAAAAGGATGTTAGAAACAGCAGAGATGAAAATACTTAAAAAAAATTGATGGTACACACTATGGAATGGAGCTAGAAGTACATATATACGACGTAGCTGCTAGATGTAGAATATGACGAACTGGGTAAGAAATAGAAGAGTAAAATGGAACGATCATATACGCTAAATGACAAC
Organism: Diabrotica balteata; assembly: GCA_918026665.1. Lineage (NCBI taxonomy): Eukaryota > Metazoa > Arthropoda > Insecta > Coleoptera > Chrysomelidae > Diabrotica > Diabrotica balteata. The sequence continues at coordinate 91,731 of CAKJVB030000002.1, forward strand.
AAGTAGAGTAGGAAAGATGGCGAGAGACGGTTTCCCAATAAGAAGACCATCAGTGGAAAGACCACGAAAACGATGAAACGACAACTTACTGGAGGCAGATTGAAAAACAAACAGTCATGTCTGTATAAAAAGAAAAACAAGAAGTATTTTCTTGAAGTACAAGCAGATTTAGCATACTGTGAGCGTACCATAACAGAAAAAAAAATAAAAAAAGAACAGACAAGCAATTTTTTTTTTGAAAAATTTTACACTTAATTATGTCAACTCGATTATAAGTCAACTGTACGAACTGTATAGTAAATAAAATCAAATAATGCAAGTGACTGGTGTTAAATAATTAAAAATTACGCAGAATGACTTTGTACTTTACTAAAAATTGTCTTCTATATCTAATCAAAAATAAGTCTGTTTTATAATAATTTATTTACTGTTACTAAAACGTAATAATAATGTTTCTCAAAAATGATAAGCTTAAACTATCACGTATTTGTCATATACTAGGCGATTATTCAGTAATCGAAAATATTAGTATAGACAAGGATCAAGGATTACAAAAATTATTACATGTACTTCCCTGAAAGCACTTATACGTACCGTAAATGTTGACTGGTTACATAAATCACTTAAATTTGCCAGTTTTGCGTATTTGTTGTCAAATAGAGGCAACAAATACGACAAACCCAAGAAATATATGGAACACTAAGAAATAATTAAGGTAATGGTAAATTGGAAAAATTTATTCAGAAAATAACTGCTAGCAATCAGTAAGTTACCAATTAAGATCTCAGAGGCAAAAAAGATGAAACATCAAAAATCATCCAAAAGCTTTTACAAAAATATTGGAAAATGCATTAAAAATGTTTGCTACGACTTTATTTCTGAACAATTGATTGTGCTGGTTCCATAACATTAAAATGAGTTCTTCAGCCAGGAAGCTCTCACGACCATTTGGACCCCTTTTATCATCAATCTATTTTGTCTTTCGCAATATATATTCCTAAGTATCTCAATCAATTTACTTAATTCGCAAGAAAACTCAAGAAGTTTACATTTTAAAGACTTTATTGTACATGGTATTTGTAAGTGTTCATGTTTTGACTCAATACATTAGTATACTTAAGACATAACATCCGGCAATACAAGCTCTAAAAGGTATAATGTTATGGCGAGGGCATAGTACACTGTTAATTTTTATTAAAGTGGCTCGAAATTGTTTTATTTAGAATGTTATCTCTTTTGTACTGACACAGTTTTAAGTGTCTAGCCTAAATATTTATATAGCTGAAAGTGTCCTACGGTTTTCCGGTCATATTCCAGAACACCACTTTGCTCTGCTTACTTCCTACTACATACTTGGTCTATTTTATATTTAATTTAAGTTTTATCTATCTACTTTTGTTGTTTTCCGTATAAAACTTGCGAGAAGATTTAATTCAGGTACAAGATAAACAAGAGAGATGACAACACGCTGCCTTGTCAGAACCCAAGCATGATTAGTATCTTTTCTGAGATCGCTTTATTTACTGGTAACTTTACTTTCTTCTGTCAGTAAAAACTTACGATTATTATTATCCCGCTCATCTAGAATTTAATTTCTCGTTATTTCGATAAGTTTTTTGCGATGGACAGTATCGAAAACCTTCTCGTAACCTAAAAAATACTCGAATACCCGTCCAGACATATCTAGGCATCTTTGCATCGCTCTTGAATCCTCCTCCACGTCCTGCAAACATCAGTACCTTGGTTATCCTCTCCTCGTCCCTTCCATGCTTTAGTACTAAATCTTACTCTGGATTCTTTTCGGGGACCTTCTGGAAACTAAGCATTGAATTACAACTAAAAATTTACTAACGAGCCATTATTATTGACCTCGATTCCTCGTCTAGCTATTTTTTATATCATATCAGTCTTAACGAGTCGCTCGTTACTGGGGCAGTTATGGTTGACATTAAAATGCTGAGCTTGCAAGGTTGTGCTTTGCTGCAACGAATGTGTTTCATAACCAACAAGCATGTACAAGCGTGTACACCTTCTTTTCACATGTACAAGCCACAACAATTTTATTGACTTTATAAACTTAACTATGTCGTCCCCATGCTATGTTTTAACCTTCAAAATTACTTCTAATTGTTAATGAGCACTTTCCCACTGGTCCTTTGATCATTCGAAGTATCTTGTTTTCAAAAATTCGAAGATACGACTCACTTGCTTTGTCATGTATCAGGTTTCAGCAGCAAAGGTGGCAGCTGGTCTTATCAAAGTTTTGTTTAATTTAATTTTACCTTGGGCATCAATGTTGGCCAAGGTGACGTTTGATGATGAAATGATATCCAAAAATATTTTTAAAATATGCCTCATAAGACTGCGATATGCGATATAATATATGGCATTTTGCTTCTTAGATAGTCTAAAAAAGGTAGATATTAACCCAATTGGGAATTTTACCTTTCGGAGACTAAATTATGTAGTCTCACAACAAAGTGATTATTCTTCTAGAAGTAATTTAAGCAGTTCGGAATGTTCATATGATATTGGAACCTTACTAGTTTTTGGTAGGTGTATTGCATATTCCATCTCTTGTCTGATTATATCAAAGCATTCTCCTAATGTCCTTAATGGCAAGGAAATATCTTAAAACACATGTAGTTGTTAACACATTTCATAATTTATTATTTTTAGTCCCACCTTTTGGTGGGACATATAGAAACCACGTGGGTGGAACTTCCTGAACGCCGTTAAATACCATGCAATAACAACTGCAGCTGCTATTCAGAACTCAATGGCCACCTGAAGATACAAACATGAAAGTATCTAGATTCAGCTACATCAGCAACTAACCACTACATTCTGCAATCCTGTCTAACTACTTAAAGGCAGCATCAGAAGCCATAAGTATCATTTAAAAAAAATTTATGTAAGCTATAGGCAAGATTTGCTTTGTTTGATTTCGATTTAATAATAAAATTTCAATTTTATATTTATTTAGGTGCAATAAATATGATTAATTAATATCTTGGTTTATTTGTCCCAGCCAAACTCATTTTTCAGATTTACTTCTAAAATAAGAACTTCTCAACACCTGAGAGACTAAGCTAAACGAGACCTAACAATTAGCTCGCAAAGAAAGTTGTGAGTTTTTTTGTTTTACATTGGCTCCCAACTTTTGGAGGTAGTTATATTGTTACCCATTGGCACCCACCGTTTCTGATGTGTCGTTCAATGATTACACGCCTGAAACCTTAATGATTACATTATTAAACGAATCGTGTTTAACTGTTTTGCTTGTTTTGTCGTGTTTCTAATGTTCCTTTATTCTAAACTATCTTTTTATTTGATATTCCTATAATGTCCAAGATTTTGTTTGTCATCCAATATTTTTTTTTATTTTGCGTTTCATACTTGAGTTTTTCTTTGCTAGTTTCTAATAGTTTTTAATATCTCATTTGTTGGTATTTCAAAATGTAGACTACAGTGTTACAAAATAAAAAAATGAGGCACGAATATCCAGATTATTTACTAAGAATAAGGAACTGGGAAATTCCTAATTAACAATTATTCTGATGCCAGAACATACCGGGTTGTCGTTGTCATACCAGAACTTGACTGTATTGCAGCTGTCTGTCATGAGGCTGTATATACATCGGTATAATCGGTAAGTTCTTTAAATGTAGATGTTTTTGGCTTTGCTTGGCTGAAAGTAAGCCAGATTTAATCAAATAAAATTTGCCATAATAAGTTTGCCCTTGACCGCTGTATCGTTTTTGTGAGCAGTTATTATCGTTCTGAAATGTTAGGAACAAATAATTTTAGACCATGGCCTATGCCTATATATGTTTGTAACTCGAAAGTAATGTATTAATAGAGAGATAAAGTAAAGAAAGATAAGAAATTTAGCAACATAAAGATACTTTAATCTAAATATGGAGCCTAAAAAAGGTATAATTCATTTAAAAAAAAAATAAAAAATCTGACAAAAATGCAAATTATTTATATTTATTCCGAAGTTGAAATAAATTAAAAAAGTCAATACAAAACAATATTTTCCGAATATTTTCGAAGTTTATATAAGAAACCAATTTTTATTTGTATTTTTAACAAATTGATTCAAAATTAAGATAAAAAGAAAGGAAACTGTCTATAAAGATTTAAATAATATATCGGAGCCGAGCTAAATTTTTAGTTTCTATTTATGGAACTATGTAATCTTCATTACTGTGTAGATAAAATAATGCACGTGCGTAGCTGATAACAGCGGAACATAAGTATATAAAACATAATATTTTATACTTCTAAATAATTATAATCGTTTATTGACAATGGTTATAGTTGGTTCATTGTAAAAATATGTTCGATGTATACAAACATAAACATGCGATTGCCACATGGACTTCTAGTACTTGTATGTTGCTTAATACAATTTGTGCAAGGGTAACGAAGAGAAATTTGTTACACAAGTTGATTCAGTCTAAAAAAAGGTTTGTTTTCCTCGGGACGACACGATGACAGTAAACGATGATCCCTGAACTATGCGATGATCATTCAACGTAAAATCGTGGAAGGATTGCTCGGTATCATTTTTATCGTAGCTTCTATGATTGGTTGATACGTTTAAACCCGATTAACAAAATAATAACTATGTAAAGAAACTGATTTCAGGGCCACTGTCATGTAATAATAAATGTTCAACAGCTAACAAAATGCGGTTTCTTTAAAACAATGTCGACAAAAACGCTAGCAAATAAGTCTGTCCAGAATACCTGAATTGTTTAATATCAACAAGATGAAGTTGTCTGACTAGGGTGAAGTACGGAGTTTCTTTTTCTTCTTCTTAGCCTTCTGTCGCCCATGTTTGGACATAGGCCTCTCCCAACTCCTTCCATCGGTCTCTATTCTGAGCAATATATTTCCAATTTGTTCCGGCTATTCTTCTAATGTCATTATTAACCCATCTCATCTGTGGTCCTCCTCTTGGTCGTTTACTTTCGTAAGGTCTCCAATGTTGTATTGTAGTATTCCAACGTTGGTATTTCTGTCTAGCAGTGTGGCCCGCGAAGCTCCATTAAAGTTTTGCAATTTTTATTGTTATGTCCTCGACTTTTGTTTTGGATCTTACCCAGTCGTTCCTCTTTTTATCTGACAGTCGTATACCTAACATTGCTCTTTCCATTGTTCTTTCAGTTGTGGCTAGTTTATTCATGTTTGCCTTGGTTAGGGTCCAGGTTTGACATCCATATGTCATGATAGGAAGGAGGCATTGGTTGAACACTTTGCTCCTCAATTATTGGGGTATTTTGCGGTTCACAAGTATCGAACTAAGTTTGGCCAAATCCTGCCCATGCTAGTGTTACTCTTCTAGTAATTTCCGCACTTTGGTTCTCTTTGTCAAGTCTCAGGATTTGACCTAGGTAGATATATTCCTGGATTTGTTCTATCTCACTGCCGTTTATAGTTATATGTCTGGGGTCTTCTGTGTTCTGTGTTTAAGTACAGAGTTACACTTTTTCAAAAAACAATCAAAGTCGTGTAAAAGGATAATTTTTATTGAAAAAGTAACAAAATACTGTACAAAGTAAGTATTTGGAAATTCAAAATAAACATTAAAATAAAAAACCTTTTGTCTTACACTAAAAAAATATTGAACAAAAATTTTGCTTTTGTAGTGTCTCTGTCTCTCCTACAGGGTACGGAATATTGCCCAAGGTGGTACGGAGAGATGCCTCCATACGTTTTCTGTAAGTGAAAGATGCCCTTGTGGTTTAAAAATTCGTTCTTTTTAGTTTTTCTCTCTTACATGGGTTACACGTTTATATTAAAATTTATTATTATCATATGTTTTTTTTTATTTCTTTTACTGCAGAGTTTCTCAGCAGTTCTGTCACGATCTGCAGTTTTAGTTGTTCTGTTATTTTTTGTTTTGTATTTTGATTATTTAAATCTTTACTCTTTTTGTTTCTCTTGATTGCAATATCTTTTTCTTTTTTTTCACTTTTCTCCAGGAGAGAATTGAATACAGTAGCTGACTATTTTTTTATGTAATGGAATAGGAATTTTTGGAAGAGGTCTAATTTTTTGGAAAAATTTACTAGATTTTATATGATCGTCATTAAACCAATCTTTTGAAATACTGGCCAGAGGTTCTGGGGTGTTACACCTTCTCGGTATTTTCGGAATTTCAGTAGCTTTCTGGTTCAAATGGTCATTTGTTTCTGTAATTCCTATCTGTTCATTTTGCAGGTAATTTTCTTTATTGTTTTGACTATTTAATGTTGATGAATCTGAAATTGCGAAGAAATGATCAGGTATAGCATTCTGGTCAAGTGGAAATATACCTGTACTTTTAAATCCAGATATTGCATTTGCAGCTGTAGCAGCACGACACCAAGCTTTTCCTGGAATTTCTCCTACTTAATACCGAGATAGGTTTCTGTAGGGATGATTGAGCGTTCATGTGTTAGTTTCTTGGTTCCGGTAGGTTTTAAGGGGACCGAAAAAGCCTCTATCCAAAGGCTGCGTTGCTTGGGAACAGTGACTTGGTGAGCACATTAATATGACATCATTTCTTTCTGTAATTAGAAACATTTTAACATCAGCAGTGTGATGAGTACCCATTCATAATTAGTCAGGTTTTCCGGATGGTTTTCTAGGAATAAAATTTGTTTCCAATCTTAAAAAAATCTCGGATGTTATAACAGACGATTTCTTATTCATGTAAACTAAAGAACCAGCAGGTAGGCCATCAGAAAATTCTTGTTTTCGGTAAACCGTTTTCAAAATTTTTACCGGCGGAAGAAACATTTCTTCAGCATTGCAATAGCCAATTACGGTTAAGTTGTATCCTCTTTCACGAGATGTCAATGTATGTACATTCTTTGTTCCTTGGGAGCAATCACTTTAAATTGTTTATTTATCATCTGAATTTTACACTCGTGCATATTTAAAATGTTCGCTGGATGATCTATTAAATTATTTTCAATTAAAATTTTTGTTAGTAACTCAAAAAATTTCTCTGATTGTCGTAGGGAAGTTCTGGGTTACTTTTCATAAAACTTCTAAACCATTGTTTACAGGATTTTTCAGCATGTGCAGAAAAAGTATGCTTTATATTAAGCTTTTCAGCAAAATTAAAAGCCAAAGGTTAGACAGCATTACGATCAGGCGCAAAGCTGTACAAAGACATTTAATGTGATTGGCAAGTTTCCTCTCATTATCCTTTCCGAGAATACCTGAAACAATCCAAAATTTTTATTATATATAAGTAGGTATAGGTATAATCAAATCGACTACATTATAATTAACAGAACGTTTAGAAACAGTATTACATATGCAAAAACATTCCCAAATGCAGACGCAACAACTAATCATAATCTGCTCTGTGTTGGATTCAAACTAAAATTAAAGAAAATAAAAACCAAGACAGTTTAGAAAAATAAGAAATAAGATAAATCATGATATTAAAAAACAGCTAAAAAGATTTGAACAAGAAAATATCGGACAAAATATAGATATAATGAATTCCGCCATGGTTACCATAGCAGACGAAGTTTTAAAACCAGAAAAAAAGCCAGTAAATAAAAATGATTGGAAGACCGATAACATACTAGACCATATTCAGCAAAGAGGAAATTGTATAAATAAAGATGAGACTCGATATAGAGAAATATATCGACAAATAAGATACGAGGTTAAGCGAGCAAAAGAGGTCTGGATGGAAAAGAGATGTCGTGAGATGAAAGAACTACAAAGAAAACATGACGAGTTTAATATAGACAAAAAACTTTCTTAAGAAATTACCTACATTCAGAGAAAAGAAACTCCTCGCTTTATGAGAAACTCAAAAGGTAAAATTATTCTCGATTTAAACGAAAAAAAGGAAGAATGGACCAACTACATAAAAGAGCTCTTCCTGGATACGAGGCCACCACTTAACGCCATAAAGTATACGAATACTGGTCCTAGTATTTTAAAAGCAAAAGTAGAGAAAGCCATCAAACAAAGCAAAAATGGGAAATCTCCAGGCCCTGACCAAATATCATCAGACTTGCTCAAACTTCTAGACGACGACAATGTCTCAGAACTAGCAAACATTTATAACCACATATACGAAACTGGAACACTGCCGCAAATATGGTTGGAGTCTACATTTATCCCACTTCCAAAAAAACCTAATACATCATCATGTAAAGACTAGATTAATTAGCCTCATGAGTCACTCTCTCAAGCTACTTCTTAGGATAATTCTTAATAGAATCAAGCAGAAATGAGAAGACATAATGGGAATGAAACAATTCGGTTTCAGAGAGGGATTGGGAACAAGGGAAGCTTTGTTTTCAATGCTAACACTACTTCAACGATCATGGAAAGTACAGAAACCAATTTAAGTCTGTTTTATAGATTTTGAGAAGGCGTTTGATAGGGTTCAACATGGTAGGCTGTTTGAATATCTAGAAATAATTGAAATAGATGATAAAGATCTGAGACTTTTAAAACATCTATATTGGAATTAAGAAGCTTCTATTCTGGTAGACGGCAAAGAAACAGACAAAATTTGTATTCAAAGAGGTGTTAGACAGGGTTGTGTGTTGTCCCCAACTTTAACGTTTACTCAGAAATAATTTTTAATAAAGCCTTGGAAGGGCAATGTGGAGTTCGAATCGGGGAGAAACTATTAATAACATCAGATATGCAGGTGACACCGCAATCATGGCTGAAAGTATCGAAGATCTTCAATTCCTTATAGACCGAGTCAGTAGAGAATGCTCTAATAACGGACTAAGCATAAATACAACAAAGACAAAGTTACTTGTGGTTAGTAAACAAGACCTCGGCGCTATACAACTAATTGTCAATAATGAACCGATAACAAAAGTTAACCATTTTAAATATCTAGGATGTTGGATAAACGAGACACTAAAAATTAAAACTGGTATAGAAATTGCAAGAGGAGCATTTATGAAACAGATCTATTCTGAGTAATTCTCAGCTAAATTTACAGCTGAGAATTAAGTTCCTAAAATGTTATGTGTATCCTGTATAACTGTATGGATGTGAAACCTGGTTTATGAAGGTTAACATTATGAACAACTTAGAAGCCTTCGAGATGTTGTTATATCGTAGAATGCTCAGAATATCATGGGTTCAACACATTTCAAACAGAGAAGTCTTGAACAGAGTAGGTCAAGGTGAAGGTGTCTTAATAAAGATGATAAAAAAGAGAAAACTCGAATATCTGGGGCATATAATGAGAGACCGCAAATACAGGATAATGCAGTTGATACTCAATGGAAAGATCGACGGAAGAAGAGGAATTGGCAGAAAGAAATACTCATGGCTCCGAAACCTTCGTCAATGAACTGGCTTATCAACAGATGAATTATTACATGCCACGCAAGATCAAGAACGATATCGGCAAATCGCCATGAAAGCTACCCACGCCTAAAACTTGGGCACGGTACTCAAAGAAGAAGATAAGTAGGTACTCAGCTTATTTCAATCATTTAAACAAAAAACACAATTTACCTTCTGGAACTAGAGCTCCTTTACTCTGCTTTCCAGAATTTTCTTTCTATCAATTGTACGTCCTGGTACTTCATATCTTCTTTCTGCTTCTAGTTTTGATACCCCGCCGACCTGAACCTTATTGATTAGCGCTTTGATTAATCTGGGCTTAGGGCTTTGCTTTCGAATGTACTTCCTCGACATTGTAAATTTACCTGAACAAAATTGAAAATTTTTATTTTTTAAATTAAAAGTTTCATGTCAAATAGAACCATTTTTTGTCAAGTATAAGCCAAAAGTTTTAAATGTATTTTCGCAAATTAACAACCTAATTCTACATAATATAAGTACGGCATGTCTCCTTACCAAAAAGTGCGGCATCTGGGACTAAGATGCAATACTAACCTTAAATTTGAATTCTAACCACGAAATAACTAAACATAATTTGAACCCACAATCTAAGCGATCCCTGTCTATGCTCTAACTAACCGAGCTATCTACCATGTCCCACGGGAGTCAATATGTTTCTTAATGTTAAGAAGCTTACATGTGCTAAAACAAATGATAGTGATATCAAGTGATATTCAATCAACAGAGGAGTTCGCCAGAGAGATGTTATCTCACCAAAGCTATTCACACTTGGACTGGAAGACATTAACTGGGTAGATAAATGAATGAATGATAATGGTAGAAAACTGAGTCATTTGAAATACGCTCATGACATTGTAATATTCGCTATTAGTTTCGAAGCACTATAGACCATAATGACGCAACTATTTCAAGCTTCGGAAAAAATAGGTCTTAAGATGAACTTGGAAAAAACAAAAATAATGTCAAGTACACCGAACATTAGAGAAATAACGTTGAGCGACAAAAATTTAGAATCAGTAAGCGAATACATCTACCTGGGACATATAATGAAAGTTAACAAAGAAAATCAAACTCCTCTCCTATATCCTTCCTATAATCACGTATGGTTCACAGACATGGTCACTCACCAAGTTTAATATGGATAAAGATCAATACTCGGGGTGAGAAAAACAAACAAATCGATTAGAAGCAAAATTAAAATGGAGCGTCGCAGGACACAATGCCCGACTAAAGGATAAAATAAGGAACCACGATATACAACAATGGGGACCATGGTTAGGAAAGAGAAGCAGAGGAAGACCACAAATGAGATGGGCTGATGACATTAAGAAGATCGGAGGGCACAACTGGAAGCAAGTGGCGCAAAATAGAAACCACTGGATTGATTTGGGGAGGCCTATATCCAAAGTTGGATTACTTAAGGCTAAAGAAGAAGTGCTAAAACATTGTTAAAATACAAAAAAACCAAATTAATGACATAAACTTGACTGTATTTTAAGAATAGATAAAAAACAATTATTACATTAGACTCGAAGGAAAGTTCAATTGGGAAAGTGAAGTCGAGATCACCAAGATGTCGAAAAAGTATCTAGTCGTTACCTTATATTCGTTACTATCCAATATCGTAATTACCGAATAACAAACCGAGAATTATATAATATCGTTACTACATTACTTATTTTTGTATTTTATTTACACGGTAGCCGGCATTATCTGTTATTAATTTTAATTTGCCTCGTTTCTTTTGAATATTAGCCGCGCTCTTTCAGCAAATTTTGTTTAACCGAATGATCTCATCGTAGACTCAGCAGAAACGATGTTTAGTCTTAGGCCGATTAGACTTCTAGTATGGATTCCTCCTAACGAAATTAATAATAAGGAAAGAAATTGAATAGAAGGAAAAAGATATGTCAGCTAAGGTGACATATTTTTTAAAAGTTTCGATACGATATTACTCTCGGCGTCGCAACGCAAGAAGAGTATTTTATGATTAGAGGGCGGCTACTCGTATTCTCAAAATCTGGACAATTTATTTCAGAGCGACGAAGTCGTCTGCTGGCAAAGAATGTACAAAATATTTTATTTTTACATTGCAATTTATGACCTCTGAATACATGTCAAATGTGTCAAGTGTTCTTTTAATGCATATTTTGATACGCTATGTATGTTTATGGTATTTTTCGTAATGCGCACAAGTCCAATTTTTCAAATTTTTGTTACATATTTTTTGCATATTACTACTATACTCCCTAAAACGATACTCAGTCCTAAATACAAGACGCAAGAGTTTTGCAGGCTTAGTCTTGTTCTTGCTCAAATATTGCACGTTCAGTCTTGGTCTTGATCTTGCTAAAATTATACTTTACCCTATAAGAAATTTTTCTCAATTCTACCTCACCCAACATTTGACATATTAGCAAAAAAGCGGCAAATTATTGGTGGACTAAGCAGAAGACCTACCACTTTGTGTTTGATGCAAAGGACAAAACTACCTTTAAATCTAGAGCTTTGTACAAGAAATATAAACTTTTTACTTCAATACTTTTTTTCTACAAATGATAGAAACCAGCCTGTTCCTATCACAAGATTCTTTCGGAGTATTTTCCAAACAGTTATCCATAATCGACCATTTCTTAAAAAGATAGGAATTTAAATCACTTAGTACAATCATTCCCAAGACCGAGATGTAGTTTCCAAAAAGCTAACTGAGAGTTACTACTTTATAATAGAACTGGATAAACGACTCAGAAGAATTACTCCTAATCGATGTAATTACAGTCGCTTCGTAGGTGTAGTGATAGGAAAAGCAACGAATCACATTCCTAGAGAATTTCAAAAATAATATATTCCTGCTGGACCAAAGAAAGTAAATGTCTATATTAGAACTCCTTGACAAGCAAATATCCCGAAATAGATCCCAGCTTGGACGGTATACGTCGGATACAATGGACAAAAACTAAATCTTAGAAAGCTAATATTTCTCCAGCAGGTACTTCAACAGAAAGGCAGAGAAAAACTTCTTTAGTTAGCCTTAATCAGATATCTGCCTGAATTCTTACTCTTTTGAGAGCCCTGATAGATTAGGGCCATGACAGAGAAAACAATAATAAACTATATATACTAAAACTCATCATTAAGAAACTCCAAGTTCTCGACTGTAAAGAACTATCTACAGCATTCCGAAGTGTTAAAACTGGTAGTTTGGATATGGGTTTAAAAAATGCATAATGAATGCTTGACCCACAGCAGACTTGTCACTCAGTGGGTTACAAATTTTTTCAATGCCATCTTAGAAAGTGACCTCGTCCCTAAGGAATTAAAAAAATCATCGCCGTTTTAAAACCTGGTAAACCTTGAGTACCGCTGCCAGTTACCGACTATGGCACTCTGAATTGCGAATATAAGCTACTGAGGAGATTGATGCTAAATCTTAGAAAGCGTTTGAGTAGAACATGCTGAATTTATAACTGGGCGTGCACAGACCAGACCTTTAGCTTGACCTTGTTTAAAGCAGCAGGACTTTAAAAATGCCAAAACACGTCTACACTTTTCATAAACCTAAGAGCCTCTTATGATACTCTTATGATACTGTTTGGACAGAAAAGCTATATATAACTAGGTAGTAGAAATAAATGACAGACTTACAATGTATTTAGTAAGCAACTTAAATTTATTTCTAAAGTAAAAGCCATATAAGAAAACCGGTTAGTAATTAGGCGATAATCAGTGGTCATCAAACAATTTTTAAAATTTAATTACAATCGCTTGAAAATTAAATTATTTAATTTCATATATATGCTGTTCAGTAAGATTTTTTATTTTGTTCTGTTAGAAGTAAATGAAATGAATATTTATATATAATTTATTACAATATTATTACACACTATAAAATTAATTTTATTAATGACATTTTAAATATAGTAATCATTCAGTTTAATATGCTATACTATAACTTTCTATATAATATAATCTCTCTCCTATGGCGCTACATCATCGCTGTCATCCATTTCCTTGGCTACTCTTATCCAGTTATCCACCCTCATTATTTCTTTAGCATCGCTTCTTACTTCGTCTAAACACTGCTTTCTTGGTTTTTCTACTCGCCTACATTCCACCATAGTTCCACTAAGTGTTCTACTAGGTGTTGTCCATTCTGATAAGGTGGTCTGCTCAGTTTAATCTTTGTATTTTTATATCATTTGCTATAGAGGATTCTTTGTAATATTGATATTGTGATAGTGGTTGAACCTTATTCTTCACATACCATTGTTCTAGATGGGCCCCAATATTCTTTTTAGTTTCTTTCTTTCAATAGTAATAATATGGTTTATTGTTTTTTTTTTGTGTCATGATCCATGTTTCTGCGCTTTATATTGCTATTGGTCGTGTGATGGTTTTATATATTCTGAACTGTACTTCTATATGGATGTCTTTCTATATAATAAGTTACATTTTTGACGATTGACCGTTTACGTAAATGTAATTTCCACTAAGATATTAAATAATACCAGATTATTTTATGTTTAAACATCAACAAAAATGTTATGTCTGATGGCAAGTATGAATTTAATGATCATACGATCTTAGCAGATATTGCCTCCGCAGTACATATTTCTTTGTCCATAACAGTGTTTAGATAACATGAATCATTTTTCAATGATATGTGTTTATGGAACCTAATTTTTCTAATAACAATATGTTTTTACAAAGGCATAACTTTCATAACTAACCGTAGGTCCTATTTCAATCAAATAAATCGAAAACTTGTTTAGCAGCGCTGATTAACACAACAGAACAGTAAAAGATTAAATGACAAAATGAAGGCAAAGAAAATGCGAAGGTTCATTCTGCTCATTTTTTGAGCATTTCGTGGTGGGGGTAGAATAGTTCGTCCGATTGTGAGGTATGATACGGCATTGGAAAAGAGACGAAAATTAAATTAAACTCATTATAACGAATGGAATTTGAAATATGTGAATTATTTATTTTATCATGTATTTTTGTGGGTTTTCTTTTTTTTTTCTTGTTATTACCTTTTATAATTTTATTTCCAACTGCTGTTGTTTTACTTTTGATTTTTTATGTTACATTGGTTTAAGAGATAGATGAAATTTACGATATCAAACTTTTTTCTAGTTTTTTAAACTTTACTTTCTACATAATTATTTAACTAGTCACTTTGTATATTGTTCAACCTATTTACGCATTTTTTTTTATTTAAGATACTTCCCGTATTTCTTTGACTGACCATGGTTGTCAGGGAGAAATTTTCAGGCATAGTGATATCATAGGTACAGCCGCATTATTAAAACACTAAGTTTTAAACGTCTTGGCCGATCTCTGTCGACGCCTCTGATAGAAGGCCGAAGTTCTCGCTTAGTATCAACCCACCCACGGTATCGGTTGGCTCCCAGAGAATCGGCAACACCGCTCGGCATAACCGATATTGTGGCCGCACGGAATGGAGGAGAGAACGAGCTTCAGTCGGGTCAAACTTCCCCTACGCCCCCCACCAACGAGGACTACGTGCCGTTGTTTCTCCCACAGGCAGACAGTTGAACGTCGTGTTCGGACGGAGAAGTACGCGTCACACGGAGAGTGTGTTCTCAACTGAATATATAAATTTGTCTGTTTGGGATTATTATGCTTTCAAGTCCGCAGTGTTAACGTAATTTTGTATTCTTTATGTTTACCCACAAATGCTGGGATATACTTCCTACAGGTAATTTCGTTGATTTTTTTGACAAAATCTTAGTTTTCGGAGATGTGAGTTAAAGTTGTCGGAATTTGGTGAAGTGAAAAACTGGACTCAAGGATTTAGTTCCTGGATTAATTTAGTGCCATCAACAAAAATAAGTGATTTTACAAATGTGTACTGTACTTAAAGGATTAACTATGTGTTTAAACGAATGAAGATTTCTAAACAAGGTGTTTAAAAATTGATGCCTTAAACTTACTATGGATTTAAGTGACTTCTAAGGATTATTGGGACTAAGTACTACTTGTTCACATAAACTAAACTGTGTAGGCTACAAAATTTTAATATGTAATGATTTTCGAATTCATACTTTAAAATAAATGCTTCTTTACAGTTAGTATTTATAGATTTTTCTTAAATCATTTTTTAATTCAACATTGTTTTTGTTCATTTTTAAACAATTTTGTAGACTTCACAATAAATGTGTACAGTGACTTGTGATGAAATCAAAACTGAATACCTATGTTGGGACAGTGAAGTGACTATATGGACTCTATTGTGACTTGTGCAAAAGGTATTATTTTTACCTGGATGTTAAAAAGGAAATACACAGTGATTATAGTGACTGCAGCGATTTCTTGAGAACTTGGATTTTTCAAATCACTAGTGTTGATAAGTGTTTCCACAAAGGATTAGCAAAAACAAAGTGACAATAACATGTGACTATAAAATATTTTGTGTTTTTTCATTATTATGTGCAATGCAAAAAATAACTTTCCTTGGTAAATAAACACTCGTGCGATAAACAAAATTTGTTTTGATATCAAGTGCACACAACAGTTTTAACCACCTATTCCGACAAGTCGTTTGGATATAGTATCTCACATCTCCGGATTTTAGGATATGGACTCTATCTTTTGCTAGAGCTTTTTGTTAGTTTTCAGATCTGGATGCAATGTATGCAACATTGAGGTAGGACTGTTTTTACATGCTTTGAATTGAACAAACTAACAACATAATTTGAAACGCAAGTATTTGATTAACATTTCAAATGATTGTTAAAAACGTGGGTTTTTAAACATTATTTTCAAAAAAACATGTCATGAATGAAAGTCTTGACTAATTTGATAAATAATTTTAATCCAATACAAAATTTAAAATTCTAATTGCTATAAAGTATCAAACATAAAATACCTCTTATTTCTGGAACTAAGACTTGGTTTCTCTACTACTCATAGGTAGATATATTTTAAATATTTTTACAAAGATCTTTTCTTTTATTTGTGAACATTATCAGGCATTAGAAAACATTTTTTTTTTATAAATATAAGTACCTTAATGTTCGGAAGGAAAATGTCTTAATTTTGAATATTGATCTAAAAGTAAACAAAAAAAATGTGCATAATTATTAATTGTGCTCTTTATATTAACATTTTAGTAAAAAGTAAAATAAGAAGTTTCATGAGGAAAAGGTTTTGATAACAAAATACAATAATTACATTCTTTTTGAAAGATCGAAAGAAACAAATAAGTAATTTTTTCAATAATGGACAAATTACTTAAAAAAATGACAGATTATTGGATGATCTATCTTGGCTGTATTCTCTTGAGTGGTGTTTGTTTTATTAATTTTTCATTGTATTTTAAAGTTCAAAATTGAATTACGATTTTTCCAATTTGTTTAAATTACTTAAGAGTTTGATTTTTGGATATTGATAATATTGGTAAAATTGTTCTACTGACAACTTTAAAATTACTCTTTGTGGTTTATCTTAAACATCAAAGAAAGAAACTAATCATGTTTATTAAAAATTGAATTTTCCAAATCCCAAACAAATCAGAAAAAATATTTTTCATTTTCTTTGTATTTTAAAGTTCAAAATTGCATTGCGATTTTTCAAATTTGTTTTAATTACAGAAGAGTTTAATTTTTTGGATATTCAAAATATTGGTAAAATTGTTCTACTGACAACTTTTAAATTACTATTTGTGGTTTATCTTAAACGTCAAAGAAAGAAACTAATCATATTTATCAAAAACTGAATTTTTCAAATCCCAAACAAACCAGAAAAAATATTTTTATATGAATACATGTATATAAGTATGTATGTATGGATCAAACGTTAAATAATTTAAAAACTAGCATATTATAAGTTGCAAAATGATATCTTTCCATCACATTTTTTCCAAAAATTACAGTTAAGATTTTTAATGGAATTTTTGAAACAGATTTTTAAAAATAATTTGACCTAAGAGTTTCATTATTAACTGAACTAAATAAAATTAAAATAATATTCAAATTCAATTACTTTTTACTGAAAATGAGAATTTATTGTTTCATTTAAAATGTCTGTTCATTCATCCTAGCAGGGTATCTATCATGTATCAATTAATCATTCCCAAAATGATTACTATATTTTGGATAAATTATATCTTATTCTAAATATTGAGAAAAATTAGAATTTATAGAAAATTAACTGTTTTAATATTGTGTATAAAATCCAAGTATTTGTTTAGCGAAATGAGTCACAGATCTGTCAATTTTGAACAATGATAGTTTAAAAATAAACAGCATAATTTTATTTCTTACATTAATTTTTTGTATCCCTGTTATTTTGTAATTAATGATGTCATATTTTTTTAAATGCCAAAACAATTAAATTTTCCAGCTTTCTTGATTTAAAATTTAACTCTTTTATCAGCCATTCTGAAAATTATGAAATTACTTAAAAATTATAGTATAGAAATGTATAAAGTGTACCACTTATTCTAATAATGTTCACAAATTTTGGATATAAACAAAAATGTTTCTTAAACATTTAAAAGTTATTCATACCTTTTCAATGTAAATCATGTTACAATCAACTAATCAAATATATATTTTTCACTTTACTACATTTCTTAAAGCGATTATTTAAATCTTCCAATCATTTAACATTAATTTATTCTGGTTTCATATCAAAAGATTATTCTTACCAAAGTACTTAGTAGCTTTCACATAAACCAGTATTGTACAAGATGCAAAGATAATAATTCATTTATACCTTTTTATCACATTCATTGGAAACTGGTTAAATATTTGTATGTATACACCAATTAGATTCAAATTGGTGGAATTCATACTGAATAATTTTATGAAACTGGACTCAGCTGTTCAGTGATTTGAATTCAAAAAGTGGAGATTTTAACAAATGTTTACTTTGTATCTATTAAAATTGATATTCAGTGCTTTAATATGGTAATGTGGATCATTATTTATTATAAGCTTGTGGGAATTTGTTTGTGTCTGCAAATGACATTATTGATTGTCTGTAACTTTTGTTACAGTATTTATTATTTTAATTCTCCTGAAATTCTGAATGTGTGTATCAGTTGCATTTCAACTGATTTTATTTCTATATATCCAAGATTATGTTAGATACCAGCAGCTACTGCATGTGGATCAAAACTTTAACTAGAAATGAAAGGAAGATAAGTAGTTGTGGATTTTAGAACTGTATAGTCTATAAATTATGACAATTTTTCAATTTTTTTTTAATTATTAGCATTTAAATAAAATGCTTGAACTTGCAATGTTCTTTTCAGTTCCATAGAATCCACAATCATTCATTCTCTTAATGAATTCACCCTGTATACCAAATCTCATATTTATGCCCTTTTCATAAATTCCACCTGCAAATCATTTTATCTGTCTAGTGATACTTAAACATATATTTTGCAAATCATACAAATGATGGGTTTATTATTTTTCAGTTTATATTAATAATTAATATTAGTTTTATGCTAATAATAGTTCTTTTTATTATTAATGTTTTATTAATCTATTTTACTGTTCATTGCATAAAAGTATTAGAATGATCTATGTGTACAATTTTTATGCATAATACCTAAAATTTTAACTTTAGAGACTCTAAAAGATACTATAAGTAAAGAAAAGGTCTTCATAAAAATGGCAACACTGGTTCATTATATGGCACCCATATACAAGTACTATATTATTTCTCTCTCTTATTATACATGTGATCCATTGGCTTTATTGTAATGGAGAATCATTGAAATAAATTTCTAAATTATCTTCAGATACTAAAACTGTAAATCTGGTGTAAACCAAGTTTTAATTGAGAGGCTCCTGGCTAGTGTTTACAAATGCTCATAAAAGGAGTAAAAATTGCATTCATGTTTTTAAATAATCTGCATATCCTTTTTATTATATTTTTCCATATAAAACTGATCTATTGTGTTGAATGAGATAATTATATCAGTGTTCAACTTAAAAGATATGTGGGTACATGAAAAATATCCTGCCTTGGGAACCTGAAGTAATGTTCCCCATGTAGCCATGCAAAACCACAGCCGAGGGGGTTTACATAGCCATGATGGTTTCTAGCATTTAGATGAAGCCTAAAGGAGAATGATCTCCTTATTGACTGTTTCCTGTAATGGTTTTCTTCTTTCAGTTTTTTGGGACTTAGTTCCCTTTGTACTAGGTGATTCATATGTCTGCATTCAATGTGGCTAAACGCTTTTCCCTTTTATCACATTGTAATCCTATCATTTTTTCTTTTTATTGTTACTGAACTTTCCAGAACTATGGTGCAAATGAATACTAAGAACTATACAAAAAAATAAAAGAGACAAGTACATAAAATAATAGGTACTTACATGATGGTATTTCTAAATGAATGATGAACTGGATTATAAAATAATTTTGGCCCATATGTTCAAATTTAATAATATATTCTGAAATAATACAGTTCAAAAGAGCTTGAAATATTATAAAAATTATTATAGAAACAGACTCAAATTCGAATATTATAGTATAAAATGTTGCTTATACATACTTCATCAAAAATACAAAGCAAATATGAACATTCTCAAATATTTTATTAATCTTCTGTATATTTCAGTTAGTATTTGAAAAAGAGTATCTAAGTTGCTACTGTGACTTAACTGTCAAAGTTTATACTCCTCATTCTCTGACAGTGCTTTTCACAATGAGATTATTAAATAAGTAACACTGAATGATAAGGCATGCAAGTCTATTATGATTATTGTTTAAATTTATACTGAATTTCTAATAATTAAAATTATTACTGAAGGTTTTCAAACTGTTGTAGGTACTCTACCAGTTGCATACATTGTCAAATTAACATCTAGGCCTAGCTAAATGTTAAAAATTTTAGTAATAAACACAATTTTTCTTGCTTTAGGGATTGGACAGGACCGGGAGCTGGCGCCCAGCAGCAGTTGTCGGTCGTGACCACGGTGTGGGGAGTGAGCACTACGACGCAGTCGGGCCCCCACGGGGGCGCCTATACGGGCGGCCCGACGCCTACCGCTAACCCCAACTACATAGGAGCTCAAGGAACTGCAGGAAAAGTGCAGCAAGGTGGTTATCAAGGAGGATATAGACAGGGTGTACCTCCAGGGTGAGTACTTTTTCTTTTTCCTCACAATTTGGGTATCAGTATAAACAGTACCAGCATTTGTAACTTTGTTTCTTTGTAAATTCATAGTACTTGTGTCTTGGCAAGTAACTAATCCAAAAAATGCTTGAATATATTATGCAGATCTCTTTCTATGAAAGCCATATTAAAATTCTAGTTTGTGACCTGCCCACCCTGCCCAATTTCTTGCTTATTATCTTTTTATTAACCGAGTCAAAAATGAGTTTGGGTTGGTCAGTCAAGCTTTATTGCGCAGTAGCTCTAAATAATAATGTAGTCGATTTTCCCTAAAATTTTAGATTTTTCAGCCATATGTTCTTCGTCTGCCAGGACCACTTTTACCTTAGATCTTTCCCTCAATGATCAGATGCAAAAGTTCATATTTTTCAGCTTGCGTCTCTTTATTATACTGACCAGTTGCTGTTAGGTTCAGTCGTCTAAGAACCTCCTCATTTCTAACTATATCGACCCAGCTTATTCTTAGTAGTCGTCTGTATGCTCACATCTCCAAGCGTTTAAACATAGCCTAACTTAAAATAAACTTTTTCACTCCATACAGTAGCACTGGAAAGATATAGCAATGTCATTCTAATGCGAAAATCAATACTATTATCGTGGTTGAAAAGTAGTTCCTCATTTTTACAAAAGCAGCTCTAGCTTGTACTATCTAGCTTTTAATTTCTGCGGTTGGACCCAACTCTCTGCTCTCGTTAATATTACTGTCAAAATGCATGAGTTATAGTCTTCTCTCAAGTATTGTGCCCTGGAATCTTTTCGTGCTCATTCTTTTTTATCAAAACATATTCCTATTTCGTTTTCCAGCATTACCGTAACTAATTCACTGTGAATATGTATTTTGCTTTCTTAGGCTGATAGAATCTTTAGATTCTCTTAGAGATTATAACGCTTTTCAAAACTGTACTTACTAATATCACTTTTTGAACTTTTCGTTACTTGATTTTTGTGTATTTCCATAGCTTATTTTTTTTCTAAGCATTTTGATAATGATTTGTCCGACATATTTCTATGGATCATATTATGCCAATTATTTCTTCATTTGTCTGCTGAGAAGATTAAACAAAACCAACAATATAGGTGCCCAAAAACTAATTTTCTTATAGAATTTCTTTCCTTAGTTTTTCCTTCCATTTTTTTCGTTTGTTTGATTCATCATTTGTATCATCATCACATCTTCCTTAGTTGTGGTATATTTGTAGCGTGTAAAAAAATAAGATTAGGTATCATCAAATTATAAATATATCAAAACAAAACTGCCTCAATATTGTCAACAGAATACAAGGGCAATATTTTGGTAGAAAAACATTGTGGTCAATAAACCTCACGTGTGAATTTGTTACACAGTATTGTGGTGATTAATAATATAAATAATTGATACCAGAAAAAATATTGTTTAAAATGGCCTTTGTGAGAATTTTTATGGAAACTTTTATTGTTTATTATGTTAAAACCGTAATGCAGGTATCATTTTTAAACGAGTTTGTGTAAGACGCCATTAAAATTTTCATGAAATCCAATTATGCCATTCTGTCAGTTCTCATCTTTTAGAAGTTTCTAAAATGACGAGTGCTGTTAAATCTGACAGAATTTTGATCACTTAATACCATTTGAAACGTTATCAGTCATATAAACAGTTTTTTTAGTTGTTTCTTTCTCCACAATGTCGTTGTTTCATCGTCTTCCAGTAAACCACTAAACTCTGCTTAGAGAATCAACCAATCGCCAAATGAAAGTTTTTACTTACATATTTTTCTATTTAATTGGGTTTGTTCCTAGCAATCTCATTTGATAGATTCCAATGTCTTGATTACAATTTTGATAGAATATATGAAAACTGCCTTGTAATGAACATTTATTGATGATGCAGAACGACAAATTCACAGAAAACGAACCAGGATTTGCAATTTTTAATTATATCTTACGTAATAACCGATTTGATTTATTTGAAAATTATTACGTAAAATCATAAAACCTTAGCAACCTTATTTATACTCCTATTATTTTTCAATATTTATGACTGGAAAAAAGTGATCGGATCTATAATTGAATCCGTCAAATTAAAAAGGACACAAGTCCATTGATTAAATTTCCGTTTTATTTCATTAGAAAGGGGCATAAGTCCAAGATTCCTATAATTTTCAAACAGACTTCACTTATTTTTGTTTGACTTTTATGTGACTTGTTGAATATTAAGGTGTGCCCTTTACACAAAAAACATATAAAATGCTCTGAGAATTAAAATGACCTCAAAAAGTGATATTTAAAATATATATGATATGCCCTTTTTGTAATGAATTAGATTTTGGAGTTTTCGATATCCCGGTGAATCCACCATTTTTTCAAAATCTAGTAATATATTCAACTTTTATTATTTAATCAAGTTTTTATAGTTTTTTCTAGTTTATTGCAGTATATATTGTTACAAAAAAGAGGGTGCTAGTTGATTAGCCTAATATTATAAAATAGTATAGTGAAAATAAGGGTGGCGTATTGGGCAGATGAAAATATCAACCACTATAGACTAGCGATCCATTTCAAGAAATGGTATTTTTTCATAATAAGGCAAATTTAGCAGACCAAAATGTCTAGCAATTGCATGTAATTAATGGTGGGACAATGGATCATTTACGGAATCGGTACGTGACAAGAAAAACTGAAAAATATAACAAGAAATAAACAGAACCCAGAACAACAGTCGCTTAATTAGATAAGAAAATTGGAAGAGAGAGGACCATTGAATTAAATGTCAAAATCAGTAAAGACTGAGAAAACTGCAAGAAGTAGAAATAAAACGACTTTTTACTGTACTACAGAATATCGAAACAGTTGAGCTGGCGCAAGAAGAAAACAAAATGAAAAAAAGTAAAACAATATAGGTACAATAAAAATAATAAAGTGTATAGTCGAATAGGTGAATTAATAGATAGTTTAAGAAAAATAGAATCAAGGAAAGGAAATATAATTGAAGGAATAGAATACAAAAAACCCATAACTCGACGATGAAATCTGTAATGCGTGTGGCAAATATATTATTAAGTCCTCATGCATCAGTAGTAGATACGTTATGCATTAGCTGCAACAATTATATTGTTCACATATCAAGGATGATTCAGGTCCATTTATTTTAAGTCATTGTTTGTTCTAGTCGGTAGTTTCTTGAAGGCATCCTTGACCGATTGGCTGAACAATTATTAAAAAACGTTAATCATTTCACTGATACAAACTTTGCCATCTTGTATCAAAACAATGCATATCATAGGCGAAATCATCGTCCTATTAATTTGTTATTGTTTTTTTTTGTCCCGACTGAATACGTTAACACAGTACGTGAACGAATAATTGTTTGTGCTGGTGTTTGCACCAACCTTTAATGGCGGTAGTTTGGAACTCTCAATAACAAATATGGGTCCGTGAATACGAGTAGACAGACAGTACTAAATGAAAAATAACAATATTTGCGAAAATATCGATTTGTTTACTTTTACATTGCGATGCAATATCCTGTAACATTATTTTTAGATTTTTAGTAATACAGAATTGGAATGAGTTCGAGAATATGGGTGAATAAATATCATTTTTAAAGTATAAAGTCTACCATTTATTTATTTATTTCTTTTTTATTTAACAAAACAACAGGAGTATTCTAATTATTGCTATCTGATCAATCACTATGATCAATAAGCAAGTTAGTTCTATATACAAAATACTACAAAAATCTTATCTAAGGTTACATTCAGCAATATTCCTTAGGCTCTAATACATTATAGTACTACTAGCTAACGTGTACACTTTAGCCGCACTCTGCTTTTCCCCTTTCACTCACTTATAGCACTAACTCAAACTGCTTCCTTCTCTTAAGTCTTCTTATCTGGTTGTCGTTGACTAGGAGTTTGATGGCCTTGACATTCACGTGGTTGGAGAGCCTTTGTTCATGACTCTTGGCAAACTTACTTATTGTCTGGATAACCGTATCCATCTGGAGGTCTCGATGAAGATCACAGTTTCTGAAGTACCATGGAGCGTTAACGATGTTCCTTAATAATTTATTCTGATAGCATTGTGTAATTTGGATGTTACTTTCTTTTATACAGCTACATAGCTATATCCCATATGTCCATATCGGTTTAAGGCTTATACAATAACAATTTGTTATAAGTAGACAAAGTGGATTTTTTTACCATCAACCAGTACATCTTTCTAAACTTAATTTCTAATTCTTCCTTTTTTTTCTTAATATATGCTTTCCAACGTAGCTTGGAATCTAATGTCATACCCAAATATTTTGCCGTATTTGCATAAGGTATTTGGTTTCTATTTATACTAACTGGGATATGTTGTTCTCTTTTATTAGTAAAATTGACATGAACAGATTTTGTTTCATTCAATTTGATACACCATCGCCTGGTCCAGATGTTAGTTTGTTCAACAGAGTTTTGTAGCATGGTTTGCTCATCCTCGTGGTTTAGTCCAACTGCTAGAATGCATGTGTCGTCAGCAAATTTCGCAATTATGTTAGGTTCTATTAAAGGAATATCGCTGGTATAGAGCAGGTATAGCACTGGCCCCAGGACACTTCCTTGTGGAACTCCAGCTTTAACTTCTCTTAATTATGAATATATATATATATATATATAGCAGGAAAAAGGTCCATAGGAAGAAGACGAAACTCCTGGCTAAAGAATCTACGGGAATGGTATAGTTGTAGCAACAACGAATTGTTTCGGTCAGCAGTTTCGAAAATACGTATAGCCCTGATGATCGCCAACCTTCGGAACGAAGATGGCACTTGAAGAAGAAGAATTATGAATATGCTTCCTCATATTTAGAGTTTATTTATGACAAAAAATATTCAACCATGAAGACACGAAAGGTAAAAGGATCTCAATCTAGTTCTAAAAAATTGAGATTTTGATTCAAATCTGGAGAATTTAAGTAAACGTGAACTTTAGCATATCCAAATTCGAATTCCTTTCTGAAGTACCATTCTGCAAGGTCTTGAAAATATACATATGTATCCATTTATGTATCCAAAACTTTTTTGGAGCGAAACAAATTGAACCAAATTTGTAACGATGAAAATAATATAATTTTTGCATCAAAACTTTTTGAATATTAATGTAGTCGATAAAAATAATATCTTTCAAATTTAAAATCGTTGAGAGGATTCTGAATATTTGTAGCCATTAAGATATTCTTTTTCTTGTAGTGCCCGTCCTTCTCGAATGTTGGAGACCATCATGGCAGTCTGTATTTTGCACACTGCTGCTCTGAAAAGATTTATGGTTGTTGTGTTGAATCACGTACGTAGATTTTCTAGCCAGGAAATCCTTCGCCTTCCTGGTCTTTGCTTTCCTTCTACTTTCCCTTGTAAAACTAATTGCAGCAATCCATATTTTTCGCTGTGTATTCTCCGGTAATTCGAATTTCGTCTTCAACACCCTCTACTGGTTCTTGAAAGATTTCACACTGTAATTCTCCGGTAATTCGAATTCCGCCTTCAACACCCTCTACTGCTTCTTGAAAGATTTCCTCAGTGTATGTATTGAACAGCAGGGGTGATAGTATACATCCCTGTCGGACCCCACATTTGATTTTTATATCATCGGTGTCTCCTGCCTCTGTACGGGTAGATGATGTTTGATTCCAGTAAAGATTGCTAATAATTCTTAGATCACAGGTGTTTATTCCAATATTTGTTAATATCTCGATGAGCTTGTCACTGCTTTCCGAAAACCAAACTGTACAGCTGATTTTTCCTTCGCACAGTCTATATATCCTTTAATGTATGATCTTTAGAAATAAGTGGCTTATTAACCTGATAGTTCCGAAATCACTGCAGGATGCGGATTTTGTTTTCTTTGGTAAAGCAATAAACGTCGACGTCATCCATGTTCTTGATATTACGCCGCTTAAATATATATCACTTAAATATTTTTGTTAGGGGTTGAGTACCGTCTGTGTTAAATAATAGGTTTATGAGTTCAGCATATGCATTGTCAGGTCCAGGAGCTTTGCCATCTTTTAGCTCTTGCCTATGCTTTACTTGCTTCTCCGCTTCATCTGATGTGATTGTACGTGGTTATTACATTTAGGATGGAGGTTCTTCGGACCTATTATCATCTAAGAGTTCTTGTATGTATTTGGTCTGCATATGCAAATTTGTTGATTTTTATCTGTGGTTATGTTTCCCTGTTGATCTGTGTTGATTTCTGAAGACCAGCTACTTGTTTAACCTTTTTATGCATATTAAACGTATCGTGTTTTTGTTCCAACAAATTAACACTGTGATTTTAACCACTTTTCTTTGGCCCTTCGTATATTATTGGCCGTTTAACCAATATATTGTGTCTTTCTAATATTTTCCCTTCTCCAAACGTAGCTTAAATTTTATACTCTACTCCAAGTTATGATTTTCTGACTTGTTACAATTATTATCGCAACATTCACTTTAAGGAATTCACCCAGGAACGCAGTAGGAATGTCAACCTTCCTTATTGTCTAGAAATATTTGTCTTTACCGCCTTCCAAACGAGTATTCCAAAAATTCAAGGATGATAAAAAGAACCACTGCAATTTGTAAGTCTGTCATAAATTACCGTCAGATCATCACTTGAACGTTAAATCTCACCAAATCTCTTGTAGTGCCCGTCCTTCTCGAATGTTGGAGACCATCATGGCAGTCTGTATTTTGCACACTGCTGCTCTGAAAAGATTTATGGTTGTTGTGTTGAATCACGTACGTAGATTTTCTAGCCAGGAAATCCTTCGCCTTCCTGGTCTTTGCTTTCCTTCTACTTTCCCTTGTAAAACTAATTGCAGCAATCCATATTTTTAGCTGTGTATTCTCCGGTAATTCGAATTCCGTCTTCAACACCATCTACTGGTTCTTGAAAGATTTCACACTGTAATTCTCCGGTAATTCGAATTCCGCCTTCAACACCCTCTACTGCTTCTTGAAAGATTTCCTCAGTGTATGTATTGAACAGCAGGGGTGATAGTATACATCCCTGTCGGACCCCACATTTGATTTTTATATCATCGGTGTCTCCTGCCTCTGTACGGGTAGACGATGTTTGATTCCAGTAAAGATTGCTAATAATTCTTAGATCACAGGTGTTTATTCCAATATTTGTTAATATCTGGATGAGCTTGTCACTGCTTTCCGAAAACCAAACTGTACAGCTGATTTTTCCTTCGCACAGTCTATATATCCTTTGATGTATGATCTTTACAAACAAGTGGCTTATTAACCTGATAGTTCCGAAATCACTGCAGGATGCGGATTTTGTTTTCTTTGGTAAAGCAATAAACGTCGACGTCATCCATGTTCTTGGTATTACTCCGCTTAAATATATATCACTTAAATATTTTTGTTAGGGGTTGAGTACCGTCGGTGTTAAATAATAGGTTTATGAGTTCAGCATATGCATTGTCAGGTCCAGGAGCTTTGCCATCTTTTAGCTATTGCCTATGCTTTACTTGCTTCTCCGCTTCATCTGATGTGATTGTAAGTGGTTATTACATTTAGGATGGAGGTTCTTTGGACCTATTATCATCTAAGAGTTCTTGTATGTATTTGGTCTGCATATGCAAATTTGTTGATTTTTATCTGTGATTATGTTCCCCTGTTGATCTCGGTGTTGATTTGTGTTGATTTCTGAAGACCAGCTACTTGTTTAACCTTTTTATGCATATTAAACGTATCGTGTTTTTGTTCCAACACATTCACACTGTGATTTTAAACACTTTTCTTTGACCCCTCGTATATTATTGGTCTTTTAACCAATATTTTGTGTCTTTCTAATATTTTCCCTTCTCCAAACGTGGCTTGAATTTTATACTCTACTCCAAATTATGATTTTCTGACTTGTTACAATTATTATCGCAACATTCATTTTAAGGAATTCACCCAGGAACGCAGTAGGAATGTCAACCTTCCTTATTGTCTACAAATATTTGTCTTTACCGCCTTCCAAACGAGTATTCCAAAAATTCAAGGATGATAAAAAGAACCACTGCAATTTGTAAGTCTGTCATAAATTACCGTCAGATCATCACTTGAACGTTAAATCTCACCAATTATAGTTAACCCAGACCAACAAAGAAATCATACTTAACCGTACCTCAGGTAGGTAGTACCCGTGTACTTATTTTCAAAACAGATTTACAATATTTTAGAACATTCACAGCTGTTATCTGCCCCTAAAAGCGTTTAAATAGAATATGTCAAAAGAACGTCACAATAGCCGAAATGAAGATTTCTGAGAAGTTTTTTTACCGGGGACATTCAGGTATTTGGTTGATTCAAGTAGTCACGCCTTGAAACGTTGTTGAAAGTGACTTGAGCCACAATTTTCGAAAAAATATCTTTCAGTCAGCTTTTGCCATATCTTTTAAGTTATCGACGCTATAACAGTAGCCATTATTCTCTCCTGTCTTTTTTTCCTAATTGAAATTAAGAATATTACTTTTTGTCTTTAACTTTTTGAAGTATGTATTCTTTGTTTGCAGCGTAGGCGAACCTGAGCACTTTAGGAATTATTATGTCTAAAGCATTGTAAATTTAAGATGTCATATATAAGCAGCTTTCGAATAATATTACTTAGGAAAGTACAGTATTGTGCGAATAAATGTGAACAGAGTTCGAAATTCAGTTTACATAAGTTGCACACCTACTGTGCCTATTCTGTCAACTGTTTTGTTAAAAAACAGCATAACCTCAAAACTTTGTATATTGTTCAAAACACGTGCTTTGTGTTTTATATAATTATTATATTTTTTTGTACCTCAGGTTATGTGCAAGTTGGTGTTATTTTCATTGATTTAACTGTGCAATCAGGTTTAACTTTTTAATATGGATATCACTCCTAGGAAAAGAGAAAGGATCATAACACTTAGTGAGCATACACCAATGACTCAGAGGGATATTGCAAAGAAGTTTTCTGTAATTTTGGGTGCAGTAAACAAAATAATTAAATAAAAAAAGGAAACAGGGTCAGTTGAAGGGCAGCGGAAAGGAAAATGTGGAAGAAAACGGAAGACTACTCGAGGTGAAGCCTTTCTTTTGCGCGATACCAAACTTCATCCCAGAAAAACAAGTTATGACCTCCAGCAAGAGACCCACTTCCTAGTGTAGGGCCAGCGATCAAAATTCCTACGAAATGAGTTACTTTCAGCTAGCCATATTAACCAAACAGTTAAACAATACACCAAAAAAATATTCTCGGGCTGTTTTTCATACTCAGGAACTGGCACTCTTATTCCTATTGAAGGTATGATGAACAGTGAAAAGTACAAAGCCATGCTAGGGCAACGCTTAGCTGGGGAGCTTGACAAAGTATAGGCCGAAAGGACTGCAATTTTTCAACAAGATTCAGCTCCGTGCCGTGTATCGAAGGTTATGATGAAATACTTCAAGGATAATAATATTACCCTTCTTGATTCTCCTGGAAATTCACCTGACCTTAATCCTATTGAAAATTTGTGGGCAATATGTAAGGCTAAGCTACAAAAATTTGATTTTTGTGATTAAGCTGTGGTTTAGAGATGAAGCAATCACAAACAATTGCAAAAACCTTGTGGATTCCATGCCTAGAAGATTCCAGGAAGTTGTAAAATGTACTCTCTGTAAAAATGTGTTCGTTAAATAAATGCATTTAGTTTCTGTAAATACCGAGTCTCTTATAGAAACCACCGCTTCGTTAAAAACGACCACGTGATGTTAGAAATTGCACCTACAATAAGGAAAATAATAAATTTTATATCCGAAATAAATTGCTGAAACCGCATAAACGGTACCCGAGACCAAACTATTTATCCAATTCACCATATAATTCCACAAACCGTTCGCAGCAAACAGTGAATATAACAGCATTATTGTGAAAACTCGTAACGGTTGTTTAGCAAAGTCAAAAAATATCAGTGTATATATATTTCTGTCTAATATAATAATTCACATGAAACCGAGCAAGTTACGACCCCAGGTAGGGTGGTATTTTTGGCCGTGTAGAATACACTATTAGGGTCGGTTTTCGACTTAAACAAAGGTGACCTACTGACTGAACGAGGGGTATGACATTGGGAAAAAAGGGGGTGGAATCGAGTATTGTCAATAAACGCATAGAGAACGTTATTTGGTTATTAATTAAGTAGGGAAGCATACGAGGTGTGTAAGTTAAATTCTTAAATTTTAAAAACCTTTTTATTCATCGTCCTGTAAAACAGATTTTTTATGGTTGTGACAAAAGTTTACATTTCTTTCGCCATCTCTGGACGTAAGTATGCTTTTCAGTTGTCTTCGTAAATTTTTCCTCATACTTCCTCATATATCTTCTTCGTATCGTGCTGTTTTTTCTAGTCAAATCAGTATCTTCTAATTTATTCATAATTTTCTTTTTATGATTTACTCAAATTTAGGACGTTTTTATCAGTACTTTTTTTCTATATAGGAAAAAATTATCTGGTGATTTATCCAGATCTACCTGATCCATGACACCAAAATAGCGGCAAGAAGTTTTGATAGAACCAAAGGCTGATAAAGTACGTTCTTAGAAATAATTTAATGAACAGACAGTAAGAACTGTAGTTTGTTACAGGAACATATATTGAGCTTTAATATTGACTCATTTATTACCTAATTATGTCTGTGAGTTTTCCTAATATTGACTAGATTACATGGTTTTTTCTCTTTTGGCACATTATAATACTCCTGTTCACTATATCACAACCCAAGGCAGTGAACCTATGAATAGTAATCTAAAAACTTGTATGTGTATGTAAATATACGTATATACGTATTTCTGATCATCTTCAGTGTGGTGCGGCCAAGTTAGAAAAGGAGTGTGTTAATTTGGGAAAGGATAACTACAGGAGCAATACAGTATATAACAAGAGAGTTTATGCCAAGGAGGGGGACAACTGACGCCTTGTTTGCTTTGAGATAGTTGATAGAGAAATACGGTGAGAAAAAAGACCTACATTTGGTATTTAAAGATCTTAAGAAGTAAGTAAGGCTCATGAAGGACATATATGAGGGAGCGTACGTCAAAGTAAGGCCTTGTGTCAGATTGACTGAAAGTTTTCTACTGATGTTTGGTTTGTATCAAGTCTCTTCACTGAGATCCTACTTGTTTAATCTTGTTATGGATGTACTGACAGAGAAAGTAAAAAGGAGGCTCCTCGGTCAATGCTCTTTGCGTATGATATCGTGTTAGTGGAGGAGAGCAAAGAAATGTTGAAGGAGGAGAAGTTGGAGAGTTCGAGAACTGCTATTGAAGACGGATGACGTAAGTTTAGCAGGTCGAAAACGAAATATATATATATATATATATATATATATATATATATATATATATATATATATATATATATATATATATATGATTGGGAGGACCAGGAATGATTGGAGATATCGAATTGCTTGCGGGAAAACAGGAAGAGTATAAAAATTTAAATACCTTGGCCCCTAACGCACAATGGTACAATAGATCGAGAAATTGCCCACAGGATAAAGGCTGGTTGCATTAACTGGAAGTGAATGAGCAAGATACTCTGATTGACAAATCGGAGAAGGTCTGATAGGAAAATATGCAAGACTGTGGTGTGAGGCCTGCGTTGGAATTTGGCGATGAAGTGTGGTCTATAAAGAAGGTTCAGGAAAAGAAGACGGAGATAGCTAAAATGAAAATATCTGATGAAATGAAACGACGTGATTAGAGTCGGTATGTGGGACTAGGGGTAGAGCTGTTGAGGGAATAGAAAGTTGAGGAAAACCGAGGAGAAGATGTAAGGACTGTGTTGCGGAGGACTTTAGAGGGAAAGGTTTAAATGTAGAAGATACTATTGACAGAACTGAGTGGTGAAGAAGAATAACAGCGATCCCTAAAAAGGGAAAAGCTAATAAGAAGATACATGTAGGAAAGAACGGGGACAGGGAAATGTGTTACTCAAGACGGAATTATGAACTTCTCCAGAAACACTGGAAAACACCACTATAATGGCGTAGAAATTATGATAAGCAAAAAAATTGTGGTGCAAGTAAATTTTGTAACCTGTTCAGATCAATTTATATTGATCTAGCTTCAAAAACAACAAACAAGACGAACTTAATAAAATTTATGCTTCTAAAGCCGATAAAAGCGATGAAGAAGCTGAATAATTTACGGTTAAAAGCGATTTAGAAGCTGAATAATTCACGAAAAACTTAAGACGTATGGTAATCATGAAAGAGGCGCAAGCTAACAATTGTAATGGCAATTTCAATGACAAAATTGGAGAAGGGTGTTGTGAAGACTACATTGGAAACTTTGGCTTAGCAGGTAGAACAGGGCGAGGTGATATATGGGGTGGAGATTGCCACAATTTTCACTTAACATTGCTTATCATCATATAAGAATAATCTCTAATGTTTACGAAAACCGAAAATTAGAAGAATTTTAATTAAAAAAAGCATGAGACAAGGATGTATTCTCGACCCATGCTTTTCAACATACACTCTTAAACACATTTTTCGGAAAGACATAAAGATCTTCAGAGATTAGTAACTAAATTGACATAAAACAGTAAGAAATATGGCTTTAACATAAAAGGAAAAAACAATAATACTACTTATCGACTATACATCAATGACAATGCAATCGAACAGGTTTGGCATTAATCTTTATACAAACAACAAATCATGTCACGTATAAAATGGAACTGTTATGTATTCCTAATTCCAATCTATGGATTAGAAGGATGGACCCTTCACAGAAGTGAAGAAAGTAGTAGGTATTCCTGACTGTGCGCAATCTGCGAGAATGCTTTGGACTGTTGTCAGTGGAATTATTTCGTGCGACACTATCTTAAATTGTCACGTTGATCGATAACCTCCAAAGGAGAAGCTGATCTCGAGAAGAAGATACGTCAAGTTTGTTTTTCAGCATTAATTACTTGTAATTTTAATGTCGAATTAAAAAAATATCAGCCTCCGCCACTGTCTATTATATGCGTACATCGAACGAGGGATTGATATTTCGGTTGACGAACGACGAAAGCAGATTGCCAGCCATATAACAATAATGAATTTACCCTTATTGTACTGTTGTTATTGTATTTGTACCTATTCTTTAAAAATGTCCTTATAATAGAAGGTATAACAGCCAGACTTTTATTTTCATAACTGATACGATACGACATTGATAGGGATTAAAGAAAACGATGAATTAATTCGTGTTTCGAGTTTTGTTAAACGGTTTTTGTGGTGTTGGAGGCTGTGAAATATTGTAACATCGTTGGAGATAATAACAATATCAGTAACTACAATAAATTGTCTTGTACATATCAAAATCAAATTATTTGTAGGTCTCATTTTTTTTTTTTTAATTTAGACTTTGTTCTTGACTGCAACAGTTTTTCACAATTACCTTTCAATAAAATACTCATTATCTTCCTACATTCTTCTCTATTAGTTTTTTCCTCTATTTTTTAATGTTTCTCTGTTCACCTTCTAATCAGTTTTTCTAAGGCGCTAGATTTCAGTAGATTTTTGTAAGGCACTTTTTTATCTATTGGAGGTCGTCTACATCAGACGTTTAATCAGAAATTATCAACACTCTGCAAGGACTATTACCGTTATATTAGAGCTTTGGGAATATTGCACGCTAATGTTTAATATTGGAAGACAATTTGCCTGCCAATAATATTTAATTTCCGTTTATAATTTGCCCATCCTAAAAAAATATTCGTGTAAAAAAGTCATTGTGCTTCCAAAGTTGTTTTTTAAGTTTGTGATAAGTGATCAAACATGGATATATGGGTTTTAAAATCAATCATGTCGCCATCACACTATTAATCTAATCTATAAAATTCAATTCTGTGTGATGCATAACCATTTGTTTTCATAACAATTTTCAATAGTGTTTTTGGGAGTTTCATGAAAACTAACTACCGAAGATGGATCATTATTCACGACTTCATACAAGTGACTCTTTGACCATTCAAAACACAGAGTTAATGGGCTGCCTGACATTCGGCCATGCGTTATCATCAGTATGTGCTTTAGTATCACGGTTATCGATCAATGTTCAAGTTTCAACTCTCTAGAATAGAATGTCGACTAAATAACATCTAGCAAAAACCTTTTTTGTTGGCAATGTCATGTCGTAACTCTTGTAACCATGTTTTTGAATTCTTAAGATCTTCAAAAAACAATTTCACCTCACAATTTGCTAGTAATAGTAGATATAACACAAAATACTCCTCAGAACATACTTTTCCAGTTATTATAACTGTAGAAAACTATTTCACTATGCAGACATCTCCCTCCAGTGTAAATTTCCGTGACAATTGATGATCGCCCTCTGCGATGCCTTTTGTTTCGCTCGCTGTTTTTACCCACCGTTTTAAACCAAATGAAAAAAAGCTTTTTTTTCTCTTTGGCTTCCATTCTGCATTTGTTTCTATTCGATCAGGGATGGACTTACATATAGGATTTATTTTCCCTTTCACAGTTTTTTTAATAGCCTATTTGGCGAATAATATTAACATTATTCCCGTGGCGTCGTATCTCGGTGCATATGGTATTAGCTTTTATAAGCCAGACGGCCTGGGTTCTACCCCCGGCACGCAAGGGCACGTAAAGCTGTCGGTCCTGGCCACGTAAGTAGACATTAACACTACTCTAGTCAGAAGGTTACACGAATGAAATATATAGAATAATTCAATCGGTACACGAAGTACGACTTGCTAACATTCAAACGGTTTCAAAATTAAACATGACACTGCTATAAGTATTTTTCTCCTTGTAATAATATTTTAATTTTTTTAGATATTTTTCGATTCCCTACTGTATTCTAGTAGTATCCAAATTAATGATTTCTTTTGTTTTATATCCTATATACCGTTTGATTAAGGATTAGCATGATTGCATATGAATGTCTATTAATGATATGGTTTCCTTAACGTTGAATGCGTTTAGTGATGCAGTTGTTCTCCAATGAAATGAGCTATCTTTAAAGCTAGAATAAGGAAACCAAATCAGTAGAAGAATTAATCTTCTTGTATTACTGTCATGGTTTTCACTTCTGTAGAATATTTTTATGTAGGTATATTTTTCATTTTATTCAGAGATTCTTTCATCTATCACTGATTTCTAATGACAATTGTATTATGGTGTATTTTCCATGGTAAGGTTATTTCTTCCTGGTGTTTCGTCCTCAACTGCTGCATATATTTTGGCGATGTGGCAGCTTTCGTTATTTTCTATAACTCAATGATCCCACCACATCACACTTTAGAAATGTAGTTAGCAATGTCAACATAACTACGAGGATATCCAAATCTCATTATGAGAAGGAATTTCAGAAATAAAAAGTTTTATGAGGTTTTTAGTTCAAATTCAGTCTAATTTGTTTTAATTATTCCTCTAGATCCAATCTTCTTGGACTCAATATTGAAAAAGACATATTTAAAACGTTTTCTAGTTATACGATCTGTTTCTTCCTAAGAAAACCAGTTTTTCAATCCTCTTAAGCTCTCGCCTGCGTCCAATCATGCTTAAATCTTTCATGCCGTATAAATAATTCTCTTAAACTAAACTGATCACTCACTACCATGTTCACAGCTTTATTGATACACTTTGTAACAAAAATTTGGAGCCTTAATCCACTCCTGGTTATTTCTCGCTTACTTTTCTGCTCTATTGTGCTCCACAAATAGTGCTTGTATTATTTGTTTGCTCTCCCCCTTTTTTATATAGCCGCGACCCACCCTTCACCATTGTACGCAAATGTTCGTCACTGTTCACACACTGGATTTTGAGATTT
Organism: Diabrotica balteata; assembly: GCA_918026665.1. Classification (NCBI taxonomy): domain Eukaryota; kingdom Metazoa; phylum Arthropoda; class Insecta; order Coleoptera; family Chrysomelidae; genus Diabrotica; species Diabrotica balteata. Next base: position 128,063 of record CAKJVB030000002.1, read on the forward strand.
TGTAGGAGCTTGTTCCCAAGGAATTGATTTTTCAATCCGAAAATAATTCCATTTTTTACCGGGGAAGAACTATAATTAGACAACATTTATTAAAAGCTAGATGCCAGTAATTAATTTTGTTAGTTTAAATTTAATATGAATATGCTTTGAGTAAACGTATTGAATAATACACTGCTCAACACGAAATTTAACTGTAAACATTGACTTCTAGATAATTGCCATGTGTAATTTAATTGTTTTCTGCTTTTAAAAAAGAGCGAACAAGATCTTTAGAGTTGTGCACACATACTCACACAAAATGCCAAAAGAACTAAATTCTAGGCATATATTCATCAAAACATCCACAAGTCGTCTCGATGCATTCAAAAATTGTCGAATTGAGATTGGCGAATTATTGGAAGAAAAATAAAAACTGAAAGAAACCCAATCAAGCCAAGTAGAACACAACTCTGGAATAAACATTTACCTTAGCGAACGTGAAACATTCATTCAAGTTAAATGCTACAGTATTGTGCGAATTAATGTGAACAAACAGAATTAATTTGTAAATATGATTTATTTAGGCCAAAGGTGAATTTAGGTACACTTACATGAGATCTTTTCATTAATTAGTATTTAATATGTCCCCCTTTTACTTTAATGACTTTTATGGAGTCTTCTAGGCATGGAATCCACAAGTTTTTTGCAATTATTTGTGAATGCTTCATCTCTAAACCACACCTTAATCACTGCTTCCACCATTTTTGTTTTTATCGTATATTCAAATTTTTGCAGTTTAACCTTGCATATTGCCCACAAATTTTCAATAGGATTAAGGTCAGGTGAATTCCCAGGCCAATGAAGAAGGGTAATGTTAGTATCCTTGAAGTATTTCATCATAACCTTCGATACATGGCACGGAGCTGAATCTTGTTGAAAAATTGCAGTCCCCCTCGACCTGTACTTTGTTAAGCTCTATAGCTAAGCGTTGCCCTAGCATGGCTTTGTACTTTTCACTGTTCATCATACCTTCAATAGGAATAAGAGTGCCAGTTCCTGAGTATGAAAAACAGCCCCAGAACTTTTTTTTGATGGGATGTTTAACTGTTTGGTTAATATGGCTAGCTGAAAGTGACTCATGGGCTGCCTTTCGTACGAATTTTGATCGCTAGCCCTGCACTAGGAAGTGGGTCTCATCAGAAAATAACACTTCTCCAATCGTCTGCACTCCAATGAGCGTATTTTTTTTGGCCAATTTAGTCTTTTTTCATCATAGGCGCTGTCAGAAGTTGCTTCTTCTGCGGTGTCACGGCTCTTCTTCCTCCTTCTAAGAGATGTCTGAGTACCGTTGAGTCGTGAATTTCCAGCCTTTTCTTAATCTTGCTGGAGGTCATAACTTGTTTTTCTGGGATGAAGTTTGCTATCGCAAAAAAGAAAGGCTTCATCTCGAGAAGTAGTCTTCCGTTTTCTTCCACATTTTCCTTTCCGCTGCACTTCAACTGACCGTGTTTCCTTTTTTTGTTTAATTATTTTATTTACTGCACCCAAACTTACACAACACTTCTTTACAATGTCCCTCTGAGTCATTGGCGTATGCTCACTAAGTGTTACGATCCTTTCTCTTTTTCTAGGAGTGATATCCATATTAAAAAGTTAAACCTGATTACACAGTTAAATAAATGAAAATAACACCAACTTGCACATAACCTGAGATACAACAAAATATAATAATGATATAAAACACAAAGCATGTATTTTGAACAATATACTAATAAGGTTTTGAGGTTATATTGTTTTTTTTTGACAAAACAGTTGACACAATCAGCACAGCAGGTGTACAAACTTATGAAAACTGAATTTCGATCTCTGTTCACATTAATTCGCACAATACTGTACGTTTGTATGTATCAGCCACGATTGATTGTAATGATAATTACATTTTACCTAAAAATTGACGTTTCGATTTTCCGTTCTTAAAAAAAGACTTTAGATGAGGTATATAACCACCAAGATTGTGTCATATCACAAAATTGGAGGTTGATTTACTTTAGGTCACGTTTTAAAAGCAACAGCCATATTTGGCTGAAAAGGTGTGAAAAATTCTGATTTTTAAGTATTTAAACGTAACAAAAATTTTTTTAGAGCTTAACGCATTTTAAAAGTAATAATGGCGAAATATCTGTCTTACCTGCTGTTTTCATTTTTAGTGTTAGTGGTTATGGTGCAGGCAATGTTATGAATGGTAGTGATCAGGGTTACGGAAGCGGAAACGCCTTGAGTACTGCAGCTATGGTGGCCGCAGCGACGGCAACAGCCACAGCTACCGCCAGTGTTGTTGCTCTGCAAGATAATTCCCAGTTTACTAATCAACAATACCAACAGGGGTATCAGCAACGCATGATGGGCATGAACGGAATGAATGGCATGAGTCCCATGGTAAGATCATTATATTTATATCGGAAATTACATACTTAATTTATTTTGGCAAGTAATCTTACAAGAAAATAATCTGTTATGGACTAATATTCTAGTAGCTCGTATTGACGTATTGAAAGATTGGTATTTATTGCACAATCTATTAAAAAGAGCCTGAAACAATTTTTCTAGTCCACATTGGACAGAAATAACTAATCTTTAGTAATTTACGTTTTCTACCAGGAAAATTGTTAGTTTCATATTTCAATCCTTTTTCTATCTCTATATAGAATAATTACACTATGTAAACCTTTCTACAATTTTAAAATCTCTACTTTTACTTAAAACTAAATTAAAAAAGCATTAGTCTTTTATGATCCAAATATAATAAGAAAATTGTTTTTAGGGCATGAATATGGGAGGAATGCACAACAACATGATGAGCAGCATGGGGCCTAAAATGGGCATGCAGGGTCCCGGTCCCGGACCGAACTCTAGCTCCATGTACCCCAGAAGAATGACCCCATATCCCTCGCCAGCAATGCATATGAATCAAAAACGTGGCACCCAACAAAGCTATCCAAATACCTGTCCTACAATGAATCCTAGTATGAACCCCAGTATGAGTCCTATGAATCCTTCAATGACCCCTTCAATGACTCCCTCAATGAATCCATCTATGAATCCTTCAATGAACCCCTCAATGAATCCCTCAATGAATCCCTCAATGAATCCCTCAATGAATCCCTCTATGAATCCTTCTATGAATCCTTCAATGAATCCTAACATGAATCCTAACATGAACCCCAGTATGAATCCTAGTATGGCTGCCGGCATGAATCCTAATTTTAATCCCAACGGCCAGTATCCATATAACAGGTAAGTTGAATATACCGTTTCTTATGTGATTATTAACTTCTATGCTACATATTATTTTATGTGGGATTAAACCACAATCAGTTGTAATGAGAATTACCCTTTACATTTGTTTTAACGTTTCGTTTTCCAATTCGGAAATCGTTTTAAAAAAATTCTAAAAAAAAATAAACAAATATATAAATGAAACACGCCATAAATAGTTCCAGAACATTTTAAAACTTCTATGTTATTGACAACCATCACCAACCCCTAGAATTTATAGTAAATTGTGTATCTGCACTTATTTATACAAGTTTCTACGTCAAGACCCTTTGTTACAACTAACATCTTATATGCTACATCTTTTCTTCATATACCTAGGTGTAGTAGGTATATATTTTCCTTTATATAACTGTTAACTATAGTATACATTTGCTCCGCTTTCCTTTAAATTTAAGACTTCCATAAACTACTACTACGACTATTACAATCTTTCTTGTTGTCTAAGCCTCTTTCACTGTAATATCTGGACTTATTCTTATGCCTGTCATGGTTGTTTTGATCTTCAATTCTTCTTCTATTTCATTCAGTTTAAATTTTCTGTTAGATGTCATACTTTGCTGTTATATGTTCGATCTGTTTGTTCTCATATATCCCAGACTTCACCCGTAAAGTAATCTTTACTGACGAACAAAAAGAAAACCAACATGCATTAGTAACATTTATTTTGTCTTTTGTTTGTATTTCATACATAGCACAGCTAAAAAAACTGATTATCTTTTAGCACGAGGCAGCCTAACTTCAGCCAGTATCCATCCCAGCAGACGTTAGGTCCCACAGGTAACTTTGGCCCTGGACCTGGTAACATGATGTCAATGGGGAATCCCAGACAAATGCGCCAGGCCACGCCTCCTTATACTAACCAAGGACAGTATTTTAACGGTGGTTCTATAAGCCAGTTTCCTTCAAACAACTCTGGTCAATACATGAGTAGTAATGCCAACTCCAGCAGTCAATATGGCAGCTCCTCCTCAGCACAGTTTCAGCAAGATGTTGCGATGAGAAACAACATGAATTACCAGCACAGTCCCATTCCAGGGAACCCAACACCTCCACTGACTCCAGCCAGTAGTATGCCACCATACATTAGTCCAAATCCGGATGTTAAACCTAATTTTAATGACTTGAAACCACCACTACCAATGCAGAGTAAGTTTTACTTTCTTCATTAAAAAATTCAGCGATAATCTTGAGCTTTATTTCATTAATTTTTTTTTTACTTCAGATGACGAGTTGAGGCTAACCTTCCCGGTACGAGACGGTATCATTCTCCCACCTTTCAGATTAGAACATAACCTAGCAGTCAGCAATCACGTGTTCCAACTTAAGCCTACTGTTCACCAAACATTGATGTGGCGGCAAGACTTGGAGCTTCAGTTAAAGTGCTTCCATCATGAGGATAGGCAGATGAATACCAATTGGCCTGCGTCAGTCCAAGTTTCTGTTAATGCTACACCACTTATCATCGACAGGGGGGAGAATAAGACATCACACAAGCCGCTTTACCTAAAAGATGTATGTCAGCCTGGTCGGAACACCATACAGATTACTGTATCGGCGTGTTGTTGTGTAAGTCAACTTTTACTCAAATATCTCCATATTTAACATATCCTCCAAACGTTTTTATGGAGTGGATAAAAACGGGAAGGTTATTTTAATAAATATGTAGTTTAATTCGTATTTATTTTATTTCAGTCCCATCTTTTCGTTCTTCAACTTGTCCATCGACCTAGCGTTCGATCTGTGCTTCAAGGTTTGCTCAGGAAACGTTTGTTAACAGCCGACCACTGCATTGCCAAGATCAAGAGAAATTTCAGTAACACAGGTAGCTCAGCAACTGGTAACGGTGATAGAGACGCAGTAGAGCAGACGGCGCTGAAAGTTTCTGTGAAATGCCCGATTACATTCAAGAGGATAACTCTACCGGCCAGGGGACACGAGTGCAAACACATACAATGCTTCGATTTGGAGTCATACCTGCAGCTAAACTGTGAAAGGGGAGCTTGGAGGTGTCCGGTGTGCAAGTAAGTATCTATAAAAATATCAGTAATAGCGTTTTTCGTTTTGGGGGTAAACTTACTCACTGAGTCGGATCCGCCCCTTGCTCGTATATATCACATTTTATATGACTTCCATGTTACTTATTAAATTTTTCTTCTCTAGTAAACCTGCACAATTGGAAGGTTTAGAAGTTGACCAGTATATGTGGGGCATTTTGAATACCTTAAGTACATCGGAAGTGGAGGAAGTCACTATTGACAGCTCTGCAAACTGGAAGGCTGCCAAAGGCAACATGCCTGGAATCAAGGTAAATGATTTTGTAATCTCACAACATTCTTAGTACTGTAGTTCTATTACTCTCTATTCAACGTAATTGTAGCTTCACTATCATAACATAATATATTTTTCTTCAGATGGAAGATGAAGGTAATGATTCCTGTAGTGGAGGCAAACGTAATAAGGCCATGTCACCAGGAAGTATGACCCTGCCGACTATGAACAACTGGGATATGCAAGCAATGTCACCTTATTTACCTCCGGATATGAATAGTATCGCCAGTGGTTCGATGATGAACGGTGGGCCACCGTCGTACAATAATACTTATTCGAGTTCTAACGAGTATTTGAGCGGTAATGGACCACTTTCACACCTCAGCGAATCTGTTAATTCCCTGGACCCATTGAACGCGATGGAGAAGAGCCTAAATGAGCAGGTGAGAAAATGTGAAAATAGTTGTGACATAGTATTGAAAAAGTAGGATTAGATTTTTTTTGGAACGTATTTAAAAAAACCAGAGAAATATAATTTTTTTATCCAGACACCATTGTGAAATTTAAAAAAATTTTATTAAGTTTTATCCGACTGCATAAAATTTATTAACTGAAACATTTCGAATGCGTTTTATCTAAAGTTCGTTCTACTTTACCATTAAACTTGCTCATTTTACTATATTGTGTATCTGCATTGTTATTTCGCATTGTTATCCTACTATCTATATCTATATCTTTCTTATATATCTATATCTTTATCATTTCATCTGTATCATTTTTTTATAAAAAGGTGATTATTCCTGCCTTGTTCATTATTGATTTTATTTTGTCATAGATTCCCAATCTTTTTAGAGATCTATTTCGTATCTTTTACAGCTATTTATATGTTTATTTTTAAGATTATTTCCAGTTCCTTAAAGTGAAGTTGAATCAAATTACCTCTATAAACTAGTGGCGTAAACAATTGTTTATAATTTAGCTTTGTTAGTGGTCGATATTTGGTCAATACAAAGTTAATATTAAATTTTTCTGCTTTCCTTTAATTCTAATATGCAGTACTATCATTTGATTTGTAAATTACTAATTTTTTATTCTATTACAGATGCCGCATACACCCCACACACCTCATACACCACACACGCCACACACTCCAGGAGGAGGTACTCCTGGATCCGCGCATACACCGGGCGGTGGTACGACGGGTCCCCCGAGTGTGCCGCCACCGTCTACTGATACCCACAATACCAGTAGTGGATCAAACAACGGAGGTCCTGCATCGGTATCGGGAGGTGGAACGAATGCCGATACTTCTGTACCAGAAATACCTTCAGATCTTAACTTTGATCCTGCGGCTGTTATTGACGGAGAGGGAACAGGACAAGAGGCACTTAATGTAAGTATTGAAATGGTTGTATGCTAAAATTGTTTTACGAGGGCTGCTATTTAAATTTTGAGATATCGCGACATCACTGAAAGGGCATTAACTCTGATATCAACTTGCTTCGACTTCGTTATGCAACAACACAACCCACAGTGTTTCACTGGTTCTTCAAGTGGAGAAGAATTTCATGAAGGTCGTCTACAATCGGATATGAGTAAGAATATTTCTCACTAAAAGGATTTACTAGATCAGGGGAAGTTAAGACCAATCGCATGCTTTCAAAAATGTACCACGGTGCTCCAATAAACTATAATCTGGTGACAGGTGACATACACCATCAGGATGCATATGAAACTTCTATATTATTATCTTATAATTGTGTTCAGCCCACCATTATAAAAATGTACCACTGGGCGAAGCAATGAAGCAATAAACCTACCAAAATTTTCTGGTAATAAGGAAAATGCATTTTCCAAAGTGCATGTTTTCGAGGTACATGGGTGCACCTGAGCCTCGTTTCCAGAAGTTTTTGAAAATTGTATACAAAATCAGTGCAAACCCATTACTCGGGGATTTTTGGGGTCGGTGAACACTAATATCATGTCGGCGATGGTGTCCGAGGCACCTTGTAGTTAGGAGAGGGCTGGTCTCTTGGAGTTTGTGCATAGGAGACCATCACCATTATGATACTCGTGATAAGCGACCCCAAAATTATATCGAATTTCCACAAAACTTTGGAGACTAGACCCGTTCTGGCACCAGGTGCCTCAGATACCATCACCGACGAGATATTAGTGTTAAGCGAACCCAAAAACCACTAAGTAGCGAGTTTGCATTGACTTTGTATCAAATTTTCACAAAACTCCAGGATTAGAGGCCCGTTTTGGGTATCGGAGACCATCACCCTCAGGATATTCGTGATTAACAACCCCAAAAACACCCAAGTAACTACTGTGCCAACACCCAAGAACGTGTATCGAATTTCCACAAAACTTCAGGAGACAACGCCCGTCCAGTACATAAGCGGCATTGGATACAATCACCGTTAGATTTTGTATTGAATTTGTATTGAAACAACTTTCATTGAGATCCATCCTACTGCAAAAATTTGGTCGGTATTGGGCTTTTTACTGCTTCATTACCTTGCCCACTTTTTTGATAGAGAAATAATCAGATAACTGTGGAAAAACAACCACTGAAAACACGTCAGTCTTCACTGCGACAATTTGAATTACTCCCAGGTTAGATCCGATAAGGGATTTTTTGGAGTCAAAAATCCATAGACAGTAAAGGCGAGCTCATAGTAGTTTTTATTTGTCAGTGTCAAAATTTAAGCAGAAACCTCTTACATAGCTCATAGCTCATAGTTTTACTTGAATCTTATTTTAACCTTGTCTTATGTTTATTTTCAGTTACTACCAGACAGTGTGGATCCAATGGAGCTGCTGTCTTATCTAGACCCACCGGATTTGAACACTCCACCGTCTAGCGGTAGTAGTTCGGGTCAAGCCAATACGTCGACAAACGACGACATTTTAGCCCTGTTCGAATGAGCCTAGAAAGTTAAGAGAACTTTGTTATCTCTATCTTTCACTCTCTTATTCATTCTCTCTCCTCTATTAAGTACTCCGCGCATCGGACACAAGTGAGTGAACAAGTGTGATACCTAAAGACGACAACAATCGTGTTATTTGATTATGAAAAAGGTCTAAATCAAATTATATTGTATAGTTTGTATATAGCGTTGAAGAGAATAAGTGGCAGAAGTATTTTATTCTATTGGTTCGAGATAGCTAAGATTTAGATGGGAAAGAATCATTTTCAAGACTAAAAGGTGCCATTTTCTTAATGCATTATGTATATTTTATCAGGTATAACTTCAAATTGTATTCATTGGATTTTCTTTTCCTGCTGCCATCATTCAGCAATAATTTTCCTTGAATATATTCGTTGTGATAACTATATAATAACGAATTTGTTAGCGAGAATTTGTCATATTTACCATCTATATCAGTTTGGTTAGTATTCCTAGTTTTTATTTATATTGATTTATTGATCGTTTTAATTGATTTTAGTGGGCATTAATAACCAAAAAATATATGTACAAATCTTTACGAATACGGTGTTAAATTATTATTTAAATGTAGTTATTTGAATTGAGTATATTTTTGTTTTTAATAAATTGATTTTAAATATATTATTGATTATATAACAGTCTATATAATGGATAAAATGGATTTACTAATATGAAAATGGCACTTCTATTCTTGAAATTGAAGGATTGGGGAAAACGAAATGGAAGCACAGTTTAACAATATTTGTTAAATTCAAAACTTGTTGTGCAATTATCGGTCTATAACTTTCTGCTCATAAGTGTGTGAGTACTATGCTCGAGGACTTTTTCGTCTTTTTTCCAAGTATTATCATTGTGTCAATGAAGTAGTAATCTTTGAGTACTTACTAAAATAAAAGTCAATATAAAATGGCCTGTAAAACCAGTTCTGATAATCAGCTCAATGTAAATAAAACGGGAATGTTGGGGATACTGGTAAAGGTAAACAGTAAAAATTGTGAGAATGTTTGGGGAAGTTGAAAATTATCCAAATTGTCAAATTTGATAAAAAAATATATTTAAAAAAATAGAGTTCTGAAGTAACATAATGCTATCTCAATTATAAATTTAAAGCATACTGTTATTTTACTACTCTATAAAGTAGTTTTCTCGTTTTTATAGTATTTAGAGCTGGTTAGGTATCTTATTAGGATATTTCTTTTATAAAGAAAATAAAGCAATTCTTAACGCCAGGTATAAACCGGGTATAATTCGAAACCAGTCGCAACCAATGGAATAAAACATAAAAAATAACGAGGACGGCCAGTTTAAATATATAGTATTAACTAAAAAATGAAAATATACTTAGTAGAAAATTTGGAACCAAAATTTAGGTACCTACTTTAGGACTGTGTCGGTCATTTTTGCATCTCAATGTGCATAGGCTTCAAGTATTATTATGCTGTAAAGAATTCTGTGAACCTTTTATAACTATCAGACAAGGCACCTTCAAGGGAATACAGAAACTGGTTGTGTGCAATGGTCTTGACTCTCGGTACAAAATGTATATTTTCTCAAATTTAGCACTTCCCAAATCGTCAGTATTATAATCATTATGGAAAGAATATCACATACATAGGGAAATTGAATCCTAGTTAACACCTATTTAATTGAAGTCAACACATAGTTGTCAAAAAAATATATTTGGAAACAATTGTCAAAATACCGTGTTCAACAAACTGTATTTTGGTTATTGTATCAAAGGTTGTTAAGTTTTTTTGACAATGGCTTTAGAATTTTTTTGACCTCAAGGTTTTTGATCTAAAACCGAAACTCCACTTTTGTGTTCTTTATTTATATCGGTCGATTCTCACTTAAAATAGTAATTAATAAAATTAGTATTACTTCTTTTATAATCGCTAGAATGGTAAAAAGCTGTTATCAAATAACTAAATTTTGATAATTAATAACAACAAAATAGTCAGTAGCCACCGAGTTGAAATACGAAAAGTCAACAAAGGTTTTCTTTTGGTTATTTACATCATTATTTTCAAAATAAATGATCAACAGAACAAATCTTGAGTAATTGCTATTGTATTAACATTGTTAATGGCATTCTGTACATCACTGGAATAGTTCTGAAATTAAGTTTTTGTAATGGTCTATAGCAGGGGTCACCAATTATATTCCTTGAGGGTCCGTTTCGAAAACCTACTACACTTACGCGGTTGGGTCACTCAGCACTAAACCAGGCAGTGGCGTAACCGGGGGGAGAGGTTACCCCCCAGTAACGCCAGGGGGCGTTACCGTGGGTAACGGTAACGGGGGGGACGAGAGAGGGGATTGAAATAACTTTTTTAAATCTACAGTATCCTTGCCAAAATAGTCCACCACAGCCCTGTGTAAATCTTCTCCTGTAGTAGTTCCTGACATTGGCAAAATAGTCAAAAGTTCTTCAACAAAGTCTTCACTGGTTCTGTACAGGTAGCGCACGAAAATGACAAGCTGTACTGTATCTGTAATGTCGCATGACTCATCCAGTGCCAAACCAAAATATTCAGTGGCAGCCAAAATTTGTTTTAACGTTTTCTATGTTTCATCCGTCAATACTTGTGTATTCCGTATGCTTGAAGTAATAGATATTAAAATACGCTGAATAGTATCGACAACATCCTTTTTATTTGCAAATAAAGAATTTCCTGCTTCCAGAAAACACTCTTTAACGATAGCCGCGTCACTTTATGGCTTCATATGTTTGGCAAGCGTCCAGGAAATGCGTAAAGAAGCCTCAGAACATTTCTTTCTTAGATTTGATTATAATTTTACACTATAATTTTATTACTATATTTTGAATTTAACGGCGGTCCGCAAAAAATAAGCTTACGGTCCGGATGCGCACCGCGGTCCTTCCATTTGGTGACTCATGGTCTACAGCACCGTTGGCGAATTTGTTTGAATCGTCGAAGCATTGTTCTTAAATGGCATTTCAGTTTTTGAAAACAGGAAAAAGTCATACGGTGTCATATCGGAATTGTATGGAGACTGGCGGGGGTTGTGCCATCTTGTGTTCTACCAAAAACTGCTGCACAGGGTTTGATGAATGGGCTCGCGCATTATTGTGATGAATCAACCACTGGCTCGTCTCCCAAAAAGGGTGAATATTCGAATGAATGAATAATGAAAACGATCAACGAGGTTCGCTCGTGAAGGCTGTTATTTTGTTTTGGGGAATTTAACCGCAAACCCACCACCTATCGTTAGTAGTGACCATATTCTCCTTCTAAATGTGCCTATCTTCTAGAAATGTTTGCGACTACATTGACCCATCTTATTTTATTCACAGCAGCTTGAAATAGATCAGTTGACGTTAAACCAGGGCCTCTCTTACCCTCAGTCTTGCCCTCTAGAATCAACTGTGACCATATTAATAATATATTATTAGCGACCTCATTTCTCCACAGCGACTTCTAAGCGAATTTTGGAATTAATTTGGCACACACGCGAATCATTCTCAAATTATCGGTTAAAATTCTCGAAGTACGTTTTCGGACTTTGAGATATCTGTCAGTTAAGCGGCGATCTTTTTCAATCAACAGTCTCACGTTCGATATTTTCCGGCGTTGTGCTGGAAGGTCGACCGTAATGCGAGTCACTTTCAAACGTTCTGCCATTTTTAAACCGAGTGAACGATTAATTTATCTCCTGGCTATTTTCAGCGATAAGAAGCGATGAACACAAAATACAATTATACAATTATTTTGTTTTGGTTATTTACATCGTATTTTCACAATATATGGTAAAACAGAACAAATCTTGACTATTACTATTGCGTTAACATTGTTAACGTTAATGACATGCTTTACATTACTGAAACAGGAAAAAGCCGAAAGGTGTCATGTCGGAATTTTACGCAGACTGACGGGTGTGTGCCATCTTGTGCTTATCAAAAACCGCTGCACAGGGTTCCATGAATGTGCTCGCGCATTATTGTGATAAAGCAACCACTAGCTATTCGCCCAAAAACGAGGCGATTATATTATTACTGCGCGAGAATTCAACAATTCAAATTATTTATTGATTGTCAGATTCCTTCTAGAGTATTCATAAAGAGCAACACATTAATAGAAAAAAACACCAATCAACATAGATGCTCATATGTAAGCTTCGCCTGTGAAGGCTGTTGTTTTGGAATTTAACCGCAAACCTACCATCCGTCGTCGGTAGTTACCTTTTTAATAATATTATTCATCATTAGCGACCGCATTTCTCCACAGCTAATTTTGGAATTAATTTGTCATATACGCGAATCATTCCTAAATTATCGGTTAAAATTCTTATAGTACGTTTTCTGACTCTGATATATATCTAGTTTGCGCACAGTTAGCGATGATCTAGTCTTACCTTCGACATTTTCCAGCGTTGTGCTGGATGGTAGACCGCAATACTTTCTGCCAATTTCAAATCGATTGAACGATTCTTTTCTCTTCGCTATTTTCAGCGATAAGAATACAACGAACGCAAAAAATAATTTAAACAGAAGCATGCTAATACTATTCTGAATCTTCTCCTTGAAGTTATGAGCGAAGGTTGGATACTTTTGGGTCAGAGCTCGTATGGATACTATTCGAAAGTTTTTTAAGTAATGTATTTATTGGTATTATCTATAAGTTTCAACTAGTCTATTGAATTTCGTCAGTACACCAATTACTAGAAATGTCGATTATAGTAAAACCATTTACGCAATAAAAATTGTACTTAGTAGCAATCGAGAACTTTGCACATGACCCGACGTTGTTATATATTGACTATGTAGTTTGTATTTAAAACACAAACACCACATATAATATTTTTTAATGAGAACTCTGATAAGACTGTGATATGAAGTTTAATTATAAGTAAGTTTAACATAATTCAATTATTGTATATTAACTAAACATTAAAATTAGCGAAAAATATTATGTTATATAGTGGACTTTGTGTAAATTAAGTTAAAATTTGATGTGATAGAAAATATATTTTGGTGAAAAAATTCGAAGAAGCGTTTTATTTAATTGCCAGGTTTTGTGACAGTTTGGACTTACATCTAAAAATAATGCAGCATTTCAGTATCTATTTCCCTAAAACCAAGACAAAATTCGCGAGAAAACTGTTGCTCTGTAAATTTTTGGTCATCAAAGGCTGTTATCGACCAAGAAGTATTTACATATATATTATTGGACAATATTTCTTTGTTTAAGTTCAATACCTTTTTGAAAAAAGTTAGTTTAAAAAAATCTTAACAACTATTTACAATGTTAACTATTCATCCGAGGACTAAAAGAATAGAAATTAATTTCATTTACATATTGTAAAAAATATTTATTATTGGCTTAAGTCATAAACTATTATTATTTAGTTGCTGTTTATGTCGAGTGAAAGCATATGCGAGGAAATTCTATCTAACAGACCTACGCAGTTGCTAAAATCGTCTCTTTACGTAGTCCATCTTAAAAGTATAAATATATATTGAACAGAAAATGTTAAATACTATAGCTGCAATAATACTACAGAATTAAGTGTTTTTGACATTTATACATGCAGTTTTTGTCTCATTTTGGTCCCTCACCCTTTTAAAAATCTTAGTACTTAATTTGTTTCAGACTGTGTTAATGACGCACATTTTAAAAACTTCGCTTTCTTTTGTATCACACCAAAAGGCATCGTTTTCATGCAAGTTTTGGGGAACTAGAAACAAGCTCAGTACCTAGTTACGAAGCTCTATGATCGGTAACTAAGTATATGAAAGTTATAGGCTTATTTCGTTTTAGAAATGAATTTTTTACGCGAGATAAAGTCTAAACTGCCACGCACCGCTGTGTAGTTAACCTTAAATGTGTCTGTCTGTATCATTATCTCATGTAGGGTCCAAGTTCCTAACATAAAATAATTTTAAAGGTTTTAACAAGATTATATACGAGGTTCACATGAATTTTTCTACTTCTAATTGCCAAGAAAACATTAACTCATTCTAAAAAACTTAGACAAGAGAATAGATGTCAATAAGTTGTATGTTATAAGTAGAGATGAAAAATATTTATTGAAAGTTTACATTATAAAAATTACACAATTAAATATTAAATAATACCACAACAATTGCTTCCAGCTGTAAACTTTTTATAAATAATCAGTATAAAATTATGCCAATAATTTGTTTTCGATATAGATGAATTTATATATCAAAAAGTCAAATTTCATCAAAATATTTCTACTTATTGGTCTGTGAAAATCTTTAGGAATATCTTAAATACGTTTCAAAACTAAAACTTCTTCGTCATTATTCCACATGAAATTCAGAAGAGTTCAAATGTTTTCCTTCATTAAATATCGATTCGTAGTTTCATACAATGAATTTTTAGATTTTATTAATAAAATGACCAATTCCTATTGAATCATATTTGTTGCCAATCTGTTATCTGAGTTATCAGTTACATGAGCCTATATTTTGGATTTCTCTTTGAATGGTCTAAATTGTGCAATTTTGAGATTTGATTTAATAAATATTATATTTATAAAGAATTAAGCCACAATTAATTGCAATGAGAATTACATATGTTTTAATTAAATTAAAAATTACATTTTTGTAGAAAATGTAATTTTCAGTAGTAATATCTCTAGGACATTGATAACAGATGAGATAATTTCATGACAATCGAAAGCTCGTTCCTTGGTAACAGCACGAAGCCGAAGGCTGAGTGCTGTTACCAAGCAACGAGCTTGAGAAATTTGTCATGAAATTATGAGGCATTCATCAATGTCCGAAGGATATTCGGCGGATAATTTTTCGAAAAAAAAAATCATAACTCAACATAACGAAACATTTATTTATTAAAAGTACAGTTAGTGAAAGTACAATTATTAAAATTTAAGTTAACATTAGATTCGTTGCTGTTCTCTACTATAGCAGATCTATTACCACGCATAATATTTATAATCTTGTGGTGTTCTTGATCGAGATTCAAGTATGGTTTTATAGAATTCTAATTTATACTTTGAACATTCTCATTGCCGAAACGTGACATTTTGAAATTTATTTGGATGAAGTTATCAAACTCGATCGTATTGTCATAGGGATTGAAAATTGCACTGAATGCAATTATCAGTCTAATGTTGACATGATTGGGTGAAATTGTTCTACATGACACAAAATGACGAAATTTGAATGGTTGTTAGAACAGTCGAAAAATTATCATTACAATCAATTGCGGCTTAATTCCATATCAACATAATAGTTAACTTGGCATGCCACAAGAAAACAGTTTCAGAACCATTTGATTTGACGTTGAAAAGATTTTCTGCTACTTGATGCACCATTCAGTGTTATACCCTTCATTGTCTTCCAGGTAGATACATTTTGCTACTGGATAGGTTTCTACTACTTTCTTAGTTTAGCTGTTGTTAGGACTGCTTTTTCTTCTACAAACAAATTGTTCTTATTTTTGTGTCTTAAGTCGTCATGTGTCTTCGCACGCATTCTAGTTTTGTACTTAACTTTTAAGGCACAAGTTGTAATTCGAATTTTGGTAAAGGTATACTGTATTCCCTTTCATTAATACTCTGCCGATAAAATAACAATAAAGAATATCTTCGAGATCGATTCTTTTCAGATAGATATGTGCCTTTATGTTAAGAAGTTCTTCTATTTGATATGTTCTCTCCTTATTATGTCTTGTTCGCATTTTTTAACATATTCACATCCGGTGTTTTCTACTTTCTTAGTTCAATTATTATTTTGGTCTCTTTCGATGAATTTGGTAATGGTCAAATAAACAACGTGAAAATATTTTAGTTGTTTTAAATTCCAAATGCTTATTTTTTGATTTTATATCCGTTGATACACTACTACTCAGTTCAAGTTTTCCAATACTTTTGCTTGTTTACTTCCTATAAATGGACATTTCCCTGCTTGCTTTTTAAATTAAGATTAGATGATTGTTAATGTTAAAAGAAAAAATAATTATTTAGTCATATCAGCCCTGTTTTGCTAATGTCACATCTTGCTATGGTCATATGGATGATTTTGTTGTTGGTATATTTTTGTTTAATTAATTTTTGCTGGTTTTGGGTTCATTTGGTGAACTTTATGTGTTCTCTGTAATGCGCGTGTTCCTTTCTGAACTTCTGATTCTTTCTAATGCTACTTTTTGATCTTTCAATATATTTTCTAATCTCGTTTCCCTGTTTGTCATTATATTTTCACCTTACCTTTGTTTACTATCCGTATGTAATATTATAAGAACATTTTTACCTTATTTGACATTGTTATTTATATTTTCCAGCTTTTAATCATTTTTCGTTCATAATTTTTTCTCCATATAATATTAATTCATTTTTGATTGTTAATTCTTCACCCATTCTGCACGAACGAAGTAAATGTATGAATTTTATTTTATGATTTATAGACACATATGTGTTACATATTCGTATTATCAAACATTTAAAGTGAATTTGTCGTTTAAGTAAATTGTTTTAAAGACTTCGAAACAAATAAAAAAAAATGTATCACATTGATGCTCTAGTCCAGACCAACACATTTTACATATCATTTTGTTTTACTTTTAAAATTTGGACCAATAAAAGCTGGGAGTAATACATCCCTGATGTCAGATATTTACATTCAAGATAATGGAGCCTATTGTCCAAAAAATAGTTTACTTTTTTTGATTTTTTATTAAATTTGGAACAACTAAAAACAATAATAACTTAAGTTACTAGAAAAAAATATTAAATCTAACAGTTTAAGTGTTGACAGATTAATAATACAATTATTCACAATATGCTGTCTATTCATATTTTTCTTTATTTCTATTTTACTAGTTTCCATAGTTTTTGATCAAAGTCAGATTAGGCTCTTATTTTGTACATGTAAAACTTTTTTGTATAGGCGGAGTATTTTTTGTTCCAAGACTTTTTATCTGTTTGTCCTACATTATTTTTTGAAAGGTTGATTTTTGAACTGAGAAAGCTTTACGAACTTTCCTATTTCTTGTATTTGATCCTGATATTTCTTATTATGTATGGCAATGTTTTGTTTACCACGTGAGTGAGTAAGTATATTTTTATGTATCTTAACCATAAATCGTCTTGAATACTATTTTGGAGCATATATTTTTTTATTTCTAACAATTTTATGCTCGTGGAAGACTTATTATTTTTCTTCGTGTACATAGTCATTACTGAACGTAAAATATTCTTCTGTCAATGATTTTATTTGTCGTCATTTTGAATTTTGTTTATCCAGGGTGCTGGGCTTGTTTTCCCATCACTTCTCTTACCTTGCACTTTTTTACTGCAATTTCTCTTGCCATATATTCATAATATTTTTTGGTTATTTAATTTTTTCTTTGTCTTTATTAAGCTTTTGCAATACGTTGTATTAGATATTTTGGCCCGTCGGTGATACTTTCGGAATTAAATTAAAATCGACATTTCTACGTAATCATGTTGTTTTAGTTAATAACTAAATACTTTACTCTGGATAAGGTGAACAGATGAATTATTTCAGATAAATTGAATCGTTGGACGATTATATGTGAGAATTTGTTCTTTAACATACTTTAAATTTGAAACTTCTTAACCTATATTTTGTAAAATTTTATCATGCCCTAGCAAAATTTAAGCATAAATCAAGTAAATCTTATTTTGGACAGCAGAACTCTTCCACGCACGTGCTAGGTACACTTTAGACAACATTTGATAGTTAACAGTAACTCAAATTATTGGCATTTTTATATTCGTTTTGTATGAAGAAAACTTATAAGTATAGGATAAATTATTCAGTAGTAAAGAAAACTATGTATGATTTTGCTAATGTAAATATATTGTACATTAAATTAAGAAATATTATGTCTATGCATCTAAATTTGTGTTTTCTTTAACAATTCATCTTTTCCTTACTCTCTACTACTTCGTGGCAAAAACTCATAACAAAAATCGCTTAAAAATAAAATAATTTCAATTAAAAAACATTCATGTTTCTTTGGACATCTTGGGTTTTATATAATATCTTTTTAATGAGATTTATAGACTGTAGTGTGGAATTGCTTGTGCGAAAACACTGCGATGGGGAAAGCAACGGGAAACCACCCCATTATACTCTTAGTCGTCATGACATCGATTAGGACTGCGGAACTCAAGGTCCGACAGGGAAGAAATAAACCAAAGTAAACTAAAAGGCTTTCAAGGTCGCTAGCCAGCCAAATCCCTGTCAAAAAAAAACATCACCAGACATAAAATTAAAATGAATAATTAGTATAGAATAGCTACATGGAATGTAACAGCTTTATATTAAGCCGGTAAGCTGAAAAATCTACTCTCTAAAATGGACAAACTAAAAATTACTATCATGGGGGTGAGTCGGGTGAGTGAAGCAATATGACCAAATACAGGAAATTTCATTGCAAACGGATACGTCGTTTATTATTCTGGTAACCAAGACCATATAAAAAAAAAACAAATTAGTAAGTATGTCATTAACTTAACCCAATATCAGAGCTAGAATAATTTAATACATCCGTATGCCAAACCTGCAAATATTAATATAATACGAGTTGCTCCCACTGCTGACGCAGATAATCAGAAAGTTGAAGAATTCTACCATCAAATAGAAGTGCTAAAAATAACAAAGAAACACGAAATAACAATTAGTTATGGGAGACTTTAACGCTAACGTTGGGCAGAAGATAACGCAAAATATTACCGGAAACTTTGGCTTGGGAGAGAAAATGAAAGAAGTGAACGTCTAATTAAATTTTACCAAGAAAATAACTTTGTTATTACAAATACCTGGTTTTAACTTCCAGAAAGGTGCCTTAAGATGGACAACAAGGTAGAATAGTACGGAATCAAACATAATATATCTTAAAGCACCGATTTATAATTAATATTAAAGATGTCAAAACTTACCCTGGTGCTGATATAAACTCAATCTACTCTGCTCAAAAATACAAATTAAATTAAAGAAATTAACAAAGCCAACTAATATATCTCAAACTCCCAAACATATGCATACATAATTATCATAGCAGGTAAATAGAAAAATACACAAAATAACCAATATACAGTCTGTCCCAAACCCTTTTTTCAGTGCGTCACTAATTTTGACGTCATATAGGATTTAAAGAATGTCGAGAATTATTGCATGACATTTTAGTTAAATCTGACAGTTGCAGGATCGTAATCGGCTAAATGTGAAAAGGTTATTTTTTTTAAATGCATAGCAGTTTGTCATAATTCTGTTCTATTCTGTTCTATTTTATACATTCCAAGGAAAGTGCTAATTAGCTTAGATTCGTTTATGGATTTATTATTATTTATTACAAACACACAGGCATATTGCAATGACAATTGCAATTGCAAGGCATCAAAGTAAACATTCCTGTGATAAAATAACATCGATTTAAATCAGTCATATTTGGATAAGTAATTTTCTGATAAGTTTCTGTGGCAGCCAATAGTTTAATTTTGTGAAGATTTGTCATTAAATAGTGGAAATAGTTTAAATAGTGAAGCAGTTAATTTTTGAGTTATTCTACCAGATTTGGTGTGCAAATGAAAGAAGGTTATAAAGTTTAGTTAAAAAAAAACAATATAAATAGCTTAAATAGTGAAGCAGTTGATTTTTGAGTTAATCTACCAGTTCCGGTATCCAGATGAAATCGTATTACTGGAGTTAAAAAGTTAAAAAACAAGATACCGAATGTAAGTTTAGCTTCTTTTTTATGAATAACAAAAATGAATATTATATTTCAAACAATCCATAATCCCATTCAGAATCTGATTCTTTAAAATCAATGATTACACTAGATAAGTGGCTGGTATCAATTATATCTTATATTTTAACAAAATGTGGTTCTAAAAAGAACCGTTTTAATACATATAAATATCCATAACGGTATTAGTTTAAGATATTTTCTCAATATCATTCCGGAATTCACAATCTGATTCGCGAACGACAGAAACTGATAATAAAGATAACTCAGCCTCTTTTTCTAATTGAAACTAATTTAATAATTTTAATATTAGTCTTTGTTCATTCTCGGTATATCTCGGAATATTTAAAATATTTTTATGACAATAAATACAAAATTTAATTTTAACTGTAGGTAAGATGTCTGAAAATACTAATCTGGAACGGCAATTATTATTTTATCAGTTGACATTGTGAAAGTACTGTCACTGTCATTATCAAGATCATCTGTGTCAAATTATATTTATATGCATAATTGATTGGATATCTATTTAGCGTATTCTAAACTCCAACCAATTATACGTTCGTAAGTAGAATTCGCTTTAATATGCGAATACGCGTGACCGATACCTAATTTTTTAAGTTCTATATATAATAATCAGCAACTCACGTTTTTTTCTGTCACTTCTAGCTTAATGCGTTAGAGAGAATAAAAAAAGGGTTTGGGACGGACTGTACCAAACGTAGACAGAATCATCAACGAATTGGTACGACATACAAAACTCGATTTTAGAGGAAGTGAGAGGGCCTTTAAAACCACCTCAAATATTGGCAAAAACTTGGTGGATGACACAGTTTTAACAAATACTGGGAAATCAACAAACTCATAAAAAGAAAAATTAAGGAAGCCAAAGAATCTTTGGCTGACAAGAAACTGAAATATACATGAACAGAAGAGTGCAAAGAATGTGAGAGATACATCAGTGACTTTTTTGACGATGCTTCTAAAGAAATAGATGACAAACACATACTACATGTGACGAAAAGTTAGACAGAGGTCCCAGTATACTGAAATCGGTTGTCATAAAAGCGATACGGCAGGCCAAAAATAATAAAGCACTTTGACCAGATCAGATCCCTACTGAGCTGCTTACCAAAGAAAAGCACCAAATGCAGTGATAATACACTAATCAGTTTGATGAGCCACACACTAAAATACTTTTAGGAATTATACAAAACCGATTATTCCTTCTGTGCGAAAGTAGAATGGGTAATAAGCAGTTTGGATTTCGAAATGGACTAGGAACTAGGGAGGTACTATTTTGTATGCACATTCTCTTACCAAAAAACTGTGACTAAAGAACGTATATGCTTGTATCATCGACTTTGGAAAGTCATTCGGCCAAGCACAACACGATACACTTTTTAATTGCCTAATGTCAGCAGTACATATCCACTACGATATAATACGCTAAAATACTTATATTACAATCAAGTAGCCTCTATCCCAATTGGAGATAGTTGTACTGAAAAACTGCAGATCAAACGTGGAGTACGGCAGTGTTGTGTGTTGTCTCCCAATCTTTTTAATCTGTACTCGGAAGAAGTCTTTAGGGAGGCTTTGGATGATAGACAAGAGGGAGTAAGACTAGACGGAGAAGTAATCAACAACGTACGCTGGCGATACAGCCGTTCTTGCAGAAAATTTACAAGAACTTCAAACATTAATAAATCTAGTCAGTGAAGCAAGTTATCGGAGAGGTCTTAAAATTAACATTTTAAAGATAAAGTATATGGCGGTTGGAAAATTAATGTTGATCAAGGTTTGCTTTCGCTTAATGGAGATGAGGTAGAACTCATAAACCATTTTAAATACCTCGGCAGTTGGTTAAATGTAAATTGTGACTCCGATGAAGAGTTAATAACCAGGATCGAAATATCACGTAAGGCTTTTATAACCTGGAAACCAATTTTATGTAACAGAAACCTGTCGATTCCTATTAGCAAGAAGGTCATGAAATGCCATGGGTACTCTATCCTATTATATGGTTGTGAGACATGGAGATTAAAAACCACAATGCTTAACAAATTAGAACCATTCGAATCCACGGATCCTAAAACTAGCATGGGTTCGGCACACTTCCAATGAAGATATTCTTAAAATAATGAATTCAGAACGTTTATTCACAAACATAAAGAGAAAAAAAAAACAGAGTACTTCGGAGATATAATTAGAGGACTCAAATACCATTTACTTCATACAAGGAAAAGTGAAAGGAAAGAGATGGATTGGTCGAAAGAAACTTTCATGGCTGCGTAAGATTAGAAAATGGTGTGGTACCACAGTACAAGAAATATTTCGCACACCAGGCGATAGAGAACGGTCTCAGGAAAATGTAAGCATGATGATAGCCAACGTCTGAACACGGCACCTAAAGAAGAACTGTGGAATTATTTATCTTTTGCAGACTGATGACGAACCAAACCATCTAAAAACAACCCCAGATCTTTGGAAGAGGAAGCAATTAAGGACTTAAATGCTGACAAGGACACTTTAACTCTAATCGTTCTTTAAATGGTTCAAAATATCTGATAA
This sequence comes from Diabrotica balteata, assembly GCA_918026665.1. NCBI lineage: Eukaryota > Metazoa > Arthropoda > Insecta > Coleoptera > Chrysomelidae > Diabrotica > Diabrotica balteata. The sequence goes on from CAKJVB030000002.1 coordinate 150,900, forward strand.
TTTCTAATTAGGGTAATTTGTGTATTGGAATTAATGTCATATTCATTTTTTAAACATTTATTACAGTTTGACCACAGATAAGAAAAAAGGTAGACCGTCTGTAGACGGTCATAACCACTTAGATCTCGAAAATTAGAAGAGGTTTTATTTGAATAAAATAATTATTAAAGAAATGATTTTTACTGTTAAAATAAAAATAAAAACCTAACAAAATATAAAAATAAGAAAGTAAAACACTACCAAAAATTAAAATATGAAAAATAAAGAACTATCTATGATGGAAGTCATTGAAGCAGTATTTTCTGAAGTAATACATAAATTGAGATTGCACTTCATGTAATACAACGCTGTATCAGACTTATTACAATGTTTGCACCTTCCCTTTCCGGTTTTTGTCATGCATATCTGGATCATGATCCATACGGTAATATTGCACATTATTTCGTAGACCAAACGAGTTTTGTCTGTCCCTAGACACATTTTGTTGGGCTCTTCGATTTGAGGGTCTTTCTGAAACACGAAATGGTGCGTATTTGTAGAGACCAGCAGCTATTTGCTCGCGAAATAGTAGCAATTTGATCTTTTCAGAATTTTGTGGATAAAGTATATAATATAAAAGAGAGACAGAAGATAGAAGATGGGCATTGCCATGTCAATCAAGTGATACAATATTCGTAACATGGGATTTCGAGTCTTCAGTGGAAAGTGGTACCTGCCAATTAGAGTTTTTATATGAGCAGCACCATCCATATGTCTGTTGTATTGTTTGATGGTCTGTGGGCAGTCCATGTCAATACACCGCTTTTTTATGTCATAACGAACTGCTTTGTTTGATTGTTGTTCATCAAGTGCTCGTTTGAATCACTGCTGTCCTACATAAGTAGAGGCTAGTTGTACATTACTTGTATCTTTCCAAAGCACAGTACTTAGTTCAATACCATATGCCATCCCTATATATTCCACAGTATGCCCCCTTTCTTCTTTGTCCAGTTACTTATGTTTATTAGTTGGTAATATAGTTACTCGATTGGCTCGAATAGTTCCCAATGAATAAATTCCTCGTGCGCGGAGATATACTAGCAGTGGCAACGAAGTACAGAAGTTATAGAAGTCGATAATGTAGTTTCGAAGTCAGGGATAGTCTGAGACAATCCAATAACTATATTTGACGCTGCACCAAGATTTGGATTTTCTGGTGGAATAACCAGCTACTTTGTAAATTTTAAATCGGTAGGAGTGTCCATATGAATCGCATAGGACAAATAATAACGCATTTGCTCATCCACTCAAAGACGTGGTGCTTTTGATACGGAATCAAAATGTTTTCTGTGATATAAAAATATATTTTCTGTGAAATTGTCTTGATACGAAACAAAGCTTCACACTCTGGTTGGCCTTTTTTGCACGTTGTGCGTCAGCAAAACAAATACTTTTTGATATTCTCATATTGTCTACAGGTCATTGTACTACGAATTTGTTCAAATGAGTTTGTGCACCAATAGCTTTCTAAACATGGACACATATTCAAAGACAAGTATAACAGTGTGCCAGTATACTGTCGAATTTGTGCTTCAGTCACAGAAAACGAGGTGTTGATATTCTCTTGAAGGGTAACTCTATTTGCTTGCTCAAGAATCAACTGAAAAATGTCTTTTATAAAAAACAAGTAAAACATTGCATTGCGTTTTTAGACCTTGCAATGTTCTAGGCAAAGAGCTGTCACCACGGAAAACTATTTCATTTACGTGTAGTTGAATTGATTTATTTCGCCATGTTATGTTTTTGAATTCAGGGGACTTGGTGTTAATATCTTGTAATTCTGGAAAAGAAAGAAAAACATTAATCACTGTACAAACCTGCAGTAAATCCCAGCAGTAATAACCAGCAGTTAGATTCAAAATAGGGCGATCGTAATGGTAATTGGGGCAATCTGGTAATGGTGAATGGGATCGTATTTTTATTTATTTTAACGGTAATTGTGTTGGAATAACTGTAGTAGTTTTGACTCGAGTAACAACTCGAGTTGTTATCAACAGGTCCTCGAAGACACTTCGTCTCAGGACCATTTTACCTATGTAGGGTCATACGTCGCCATGTTACCAATTCCAACGGTAACTTAAACATCCTAATCTGTAACCATATATAATGTAAAACAACTGTAAATTTATAACATTTAAAGGGTTTTGACCCATATATTTTGGTGGCTCATAGCATGTATACCTCGTTTACACTGATGATGGATTTGACAATCCGAAAACGTTTTGTAATGTAATTGTGATAGCCCGTTTGGGCATTTGGTCATTAATTGTAATGCTAAGAATAAAAGTAGCTTATTTTTTTCTAAAACCAATAAGATATACCAAAAATATAAATTATGCTGTATTTATAAAACTACTACTAAACTACTAAAATATAGACCGTATAAACCATTTTGTTTGTCAATTTTTAGATGAGAATTTTTGATGAAAAGTATGCAGCTGGCACTTTAGGAAATCGGATTACTTTTTTCCAGGTAAATCATATTTGATACAAAATTTATTTGGGTAATAATATTGCAGCCTGGTTCTTTCTTAATAATTGAAATAACGTTTTATTTTTTAGATGTGCGGATTCTTCTTCTTAAGGTTCCATCTTCTAACGAAGGTTGGATATCAACATGGCAATTCTTACTTTACTTACAGCAGCTCTAAATAGTTGGCTAGAGCTCAGACCAAACCACTCCCTTAGATTTCGTAGCCAGGAGGTTCGTCTTCTTCCTACATCTCTTTTACCTTTTATTTTGCCCTCTATAATCAAACGTAGTAGCCCATAACGAGGACCTCTTAATATATGACCGAAATATTCAAGTTTCCGCCTCTTAATTGTCTGTACAATTTCTTCCCTCTTATTAACCCTATCAAGGACTTCAATATTGGTAACCTTGTCTACCCATGCTATTCGTAGCATCCTTCGATAACACCAACGCTCAAAAGCTTCCAGTTTCTTAATCTCCAGTTGTTTCAATGTCCATGCCTCAGATCCGTAGAGCAAGGTTGTAAAAATGTAGCAGCGCAATAACCTTATCCTTAGATCCATTCTTAGGTCTCTACTACACAATAGATGTTTCATTTTTACAAATTTTGCCCTTGCTATTTCTATACGGCTTTTAATCTCTTGCGTTTGTTCTGCGTTTTGACTAACCAATGTTCCTAGATATTTGTATTTATCTACCCTTTCTATCTGGATATTATTAATATGGAGTGTCTCGTTGTCTTTTGGATGTTTTGTAATGACCATGAATTTTGTTTTCTTTAAGATCATTTTAATACCATATATGGTACACTTTTCATTCAGCCGTTCCAGTATGTTTGATAGACTTTGCAGAGTTGAAGTGAATATGACAGTATCATCGGCATATCTTATATTATTAATAATTTCACCATTTATTATCATTCCATCGTTACACTCTCCTAAAGCTTCTTGGAAAATGGCTTCGCTATATATATTAAACAGCAGTGGTGATAATACACAGCCCTGTCTCACACCCCGAAGAATTTCTATTTCTTCCGACATTTGATTTTCAATTCTTATTTTGACTTTCTGGTTCCAGTAGAGGTTCGAGATTACTCTGATGTCGCGGCTATCGATGTTTTTCATTTTTAAAATATTAATTAGTTTATTGTGCTGTACCTTGTCAAATGCTTTTTCAAAATCAATAAAACATGTATACATGTCTTGGTTCATATCCAGATTTCTTTGCATGAGCACATTTATACCGAACAATGCTTCCCTGGTTCCCGTGCCGTTTCTAAAGCCTAACTGACTATCACTAATTTCATCATCCAGCTTTCTGTAAATTCTGTTGTGGACTATTCGTAGAAATACTTTCAAAACATGACTCATTAATGCAATTGTACGGTGTTCTGAGCATTCTTTTGCATTTTGCTTTTTGGGAATAATTACGAATGTGGATACTAACCACTCCTTTGGTAAAATACCTGTTTGATAAATATGATCATAAAGTTCTACTAGAATGTCTATCATTTCATCATCGATCAGTTTAAGAAACTCAATCGGGATTTCATCCGGACCTGTGGCCTTTTTCCCTTTTGTCTGTTTTAATGCGTATTGAACTTCCTGTTTTAAAATTTTTGGTCCCGATTCACCAGAGTCCTCATCTATGATTTGTTGTCTGTCATCCCCGAATAGTTCTTTTATGTATTCTGTCCATCTGTTTAGTTGTTGTTTTGTATCTGTGAGAATGTTACCATTCGAGTCTTTTATAACATGTATATTATTTTGTTTTCCCGACGTCATTTCCTTCACTTTCCGATGAATATTGAAACTATCATATTTCTTTTCATATTCTTCTATTTCGTGACACTGTTCAGTTAGCCATCTTTCTTTTGCTGTTATTATGTCTTTTCTAATCCTGCTATTTAAGGATTTGTATTTGCTAGTGTTTATGTTTTTATATTTTCTTCTTTCATTCATGAGAGTTAGTATTTCGTCTGTCATCCACATATGTCTTTTCTTTGGTATTGGTCCACGTATTTCTTCTCCCGCTTCTTTTAAAGCTTGTTGAACCTCTCTCCAATTTTCATTTACGTCTTTAGAGTTGGTGTTTTTTGACTTGATGGGTTTAAGATTATCATTGATTTTCTGTCTAACTCTTTGTTCTATCTGAGTATCTTTTAATCTTGTCACATCGAATTCTTTTCTAATCTTTTTGTTTTTTAACTTTTTTAATTTTGCTTCCATTTCGACAATAATAGGGACGTGATCCGAGTATATATCGGCACCTGGATAAGTTTTTGCTGATTTTATTGAATTTTTAAACCTATTTCTGATCAAGACAAAGTCTATTTGGTTTCTGACGATGTGTGATTCTCGGTCTGCTGGTGATTTCCACGTGTATAGTCTACGTTTAGGTAGATCAAATAAGGTATTTACTATAACCAGATCTTCGGATGTGCGGATTGGTAAACGATTTTTAAAAAAAGGTTCACTGGATTTAAATGTATTCACTAGAATACCGACTCTAAATTTGCTGGAAAAAGTTTGTGAAGCTGCTAGTTTGTTAGAAAACAAAAATTCGAAATCATTATTGCTTCAGCTAAAACAACGTATTGTAGTGTTTGCTCAGTTAAAAACTGATCTTTCTTTTCTTTGCCTTTCTGTTATATTTGGTGTCTCGGCAAACACATGTAGAAATTATTTTCAGAAACGGTGGAAGGTATTTCTGAAGTATTAACATCTGCAATCCACTGGTCAGGAAAAGAAGAGATTCAGAATAGGATACCTGTTAGTTATAAAAAATTTTCTAAAACAAGAATTATTTTGGACTGCACATAATTACTTTTACAAAAAAGAAAGTGTCTCAAGTGTCGTGTAATGACTTATTCTCACTACAAAGTGGACCACACATTAAAAGTTATGATTGGAATAGCACCTTTAGGTTTAATTATATTTGTAAGTCCTGTTTATGGTGGCCGTATCTCAGACAAAGAAATTTCTATTCAAAATGATCAAGATATCAAGATTATTGGACCAATTGATACCAAATGAGGACGCTATAGATGTAGATAAGGGCTTTTTGAAAGAACATGAATGAATTGAAAAGAAAATCGAATTAATAAGACCGCCATTTTTGGGAAAAAGAAAACAATTATCAATGCAAGATGTACTTTGTACTGCTGAAATTGCTTTAGCAAAAGTAAACGTTGAAAGAACTATATACAACGGCTAAAAATCTTTAAAATTCTTAAACCAAAAGTTAATGTATTCCTAGTTCCTTATGTCGACTTTGTTATAAATATTATTTCAGATATTGTTAACCTTTCTGCAGTACTACTTACTAATGATAAATATTAATTTATATTTGTATATATCTAAATTAACAGATGTGAGTGTAGTCAATGGTAAATTTTTTTTTTTCAGGTAAACCTATATCTATAATATATCTATAATAAAATCTATAAGAAATTAAAACAATCTTACATACCAAGTTTGTTATTTATATAATTGGAATAAAATTCTATATCAAATGGTACTTTGATAATAAGTGTTAACTTATCGAATGGACAAAACACTAAAAAATGACATATTTGTAGTCCAGTCTTATTCTTCTTCTTAGCCTTCTATTTCTATTCCTTTACTTGTTCTATCTCACTGCCATTTATAGTTATACGTCTGGGGTCATCTGAGTTTGTCATTATTTTTGTTTTTTTCATATTCATTTTTAGACCGACGTATTGGGAGCTGCCTGCTAGTTCCTCCATCATAATTTGCGGTTCCTCGAATGTGCTCGCTATAATCACTATGTCGTCAGCGAATCTGAGGTGGTTTAACTTGTTGCCATTAACTTTAATGCCATAGGTTGAGCAATTTGTAGTTATGAAGACGTCTTCTAGGGCTAGGTTGAAAAGCTTTGGCGATATTACGTCTCCTTGTCTCACTCCTCTCTTATTGGGGATGAGATTTGTATTTTCGTCTAGTTGTACTATTATAGTTGCATTTTCATATATATTATGTATTACTTGCCTATATCTCGAATCTATTCTACAATTATTAATAGCTTGTTCTATGGCCCACATCTCGATACTATCAGACACCTTTTCATAGTCGACGAAAGCAACGGGTAATTGGTATTCATTTGCCTTCTCTATCAATGTTCTCTTTGTCAGCAGATGGTCTGATGTTCTATATCCTTTGCGGAAACCAGCCACTTCAACCGGTTGGTAATTGTCCATTTTGTAGGTCAACCGGTTGTTAGTAATTCTCATAAATAGTTTGTATACTTGACTGAGCAACGATATAGGTATATAATTCTGTAGATCACATTTGTCCCCTTTTTGTGTAAGAGTATTACTAGACTCTCATTCCAGTCTTTAGGGATCTTCCTATTATGGAGACATCTATTAAATAGCTCTGTTAGTACAGGAATTGTTAATGTCTTGCTTGTTTTCAAGAGCTACCGTCGTGTCCTGGAGCTTTATTATTTTTTAGCTCTTTTAAAGCTCTTTATTTCGAATCCCTTTATATTTGGTAGTACTTCTGATCCCACGTTTTTCGTTTTCTTTTGACGTTCTCCTTTGTTGTTTTATTAGGCTGGCTTTGCGAGCTGTACAAGGATGTGTAGAAGTCTTCGACAATATTTGTTATTTTATATTTGTCCTTCTCTTCCTTGTTGTTGGCATCTTTAATTTTGATGATTTTTTGAATTCCCAGTGCGGGTCTTAGACATTTTAAGTCTCTGTTGTTTTCAATGACTCGCTCTATTAAGTTCTCGTTCCATTTTTGTATGTCGCGTTTTAGTTCTTTTCTAATTGTTTTATTAAGTCCAGTAAGTAACATTTGCAATTGTACTTGTTCATAATTCATATCAGTGGTGTCATGGTACCGGAACGGGCCGGAACGCCGTTCTGGCACTGATTAAAAAAATAAATAGAGAATTTAGGTTATGTAAATAAAACACGGATTATAGAAAACGCTCTGATACAGTACAGCGATTCTTAGAGTTGATTAAACTGAGTAGTCAAACATCTCAGGTAATTGTAAAAAGTTTATTAAGCTGTTTGAAAATGAGCGGATTTGATGATAATTACTTGAAAGAAAATTTTGTTTCATTTGCAAGTGACGCTGCCAGCGTCATTTTGGGTAAAAATCAGGTGTAATTGAATTATTAATAGAGATGTACCTAGATATTATTGTTTGGCATTATATAAATCATAGATTAGAGCTAGCCTTAAGTGATGCAGTTGATGAAGTTAAATCATTTTCAAATATTTATGGATAAAATATACCCAATTTACAGTAAATCACCAAAAAACCAAACAACTCCAAAAATTGGAAAATTTTTAGAGACTCAATGAGTTGCAAGTTCTTATCGTGCAGTTTCGATTGTGTGGTATGATTACTCTGCTATTTACAACCACTTTGAAAAGGCGAAGACAGACATGAACAGAAGTTCTACTGAAAGATCTATGTACTGTGGACCATCAAGGCAATTTTCGTCATTACAGTTTCTGGTAAATTTAACCATTATATGGAAAAGCCTGGAACCAAGAGCCTTGAGGCTTACATTGCTTAGACGGACGGTCATTTCAACAATGTCCCCAGTACAAACAATCCAAAAAATTGCGACCATCAACCACAAGCAACTGATAACATGTGTAATAAACAATTTAACTACAAGAATGTTTACTACCAAATCCAGTCATGATCAAGCGCATCTTTAAACTGTAAGCAACAATATTAAGTACTGGAAACTGATCAGTATCCAACTGCCAAATCAGTACGATATGCGGAAGAAGAAATTCAAAATCTCTGCAAAAGGTTTAAGCTTATCAACATCAAAATAAAAAAACTGCTTTCGAGACTATATCGAGGCCAATCCACTTTCAAGAGTACCAAAATATCTCATCCCGTTGTTGAACTGCAATAAACTGATTCCATGTAGTTCGTCAGAATGTTAAAGAGGTTTTAGTCTCATGAACGAGATAATGACTGATTTGCGAACTAGACTCTTAACTAGACATGTTTCATGCCTTATGTTTTTAAAACAACATGGACCAAGTATAAACGAGTGAAATGTGGAAACCTATGTGACACCGCACAGCCGACGACACTAGGACACGCACGGCAAAACCTTCTCCGGAAAAGGAAGATCCATTTGTACAGTTTTTGTAAATTGCATAAACAGAGTAATATTTTACTTGCAAAAAAGTTAAGGAAAGTGCGTTCCGACACTGCTAATTTTGCAATGACACCACTGATACATATGATTTTTTTTAAAGTAATATTATTTTCCTCAATTACGCATACATTTTTAAGGTCACGTAAAATTGATTGCACAGATTTTGTTTTTCCTACCAGAGGACTTTATTTCTACACAACATTTTCCCGCAACAATTCCATCGACATTTACTGCCCGCCATGGTACATCATATGAGATAAGAATTCCCAAATGTTCAACGTTACTTTGAGTTATTTTTTCATACATTTTTAAAGCAACTGATTCATACTTTTTTCCATGTAATGTTGCAGTATTTCCATTAAAATTGGAATTACACAATTGGTTGAATTTAAGTGGCCAATTTGCCACTCATTTACACTATTCACATTTTTGTTACACAGTACCAACAGGTTGATATTGTATTTTTATAAATAAACAGTGAATCCAGAAATTCTGGTTCCATGTTTTTAAGAAATTTAATAAAAATTGTTTATATCAGGTTTGTTAACAGAGACAAAAAAATGTCCATCGTATTACATTTAAGCTATATACAGTCTATTAGATCATAGTTCGGTTCAATACAATATATTACAGTATCTGTTTTTCAAGGAACTTGTTGACTTATAAATAGAAGATTTCAAATATTTTAAAAAGTCAATTAGAGCTCTGTACACATTTTTGAAATATCTTCCTGACATTATCATTTGCAAATTATGTGCTAACTGATAATTTGTATAATCTATAATAATTACACTCGATGAGTAAATGTTCTACTGTGAGACGTCACAACGTTCGCAATCAGGTAAATTTTCGCAAATTTTCATTACAGGTAAAAAACTGTTTAAACCACTCCACACAATTGGTACTGTTGAATTTTTTTTGTTGATTAATAATATTTCCAAAGCATCTTGGAATAATAATATATATGCTTTTTACTGTAGTTAAACTGTAGTTAAACTGTAGTCGAAATATAGTTGGCCGTGTTTGTAACCAACATGTGAAGATAATCGTTTTTGTCACCAAAAATATTGCTGATGATGTCACTGATATCTTAAGTCAGCAGTAAAATATCAGTAGCAATGCATCAGGGCTTGTCCTATACTGAAGATTTTTTTGGTGAAAATAAAAAAAGTTGAAATATGTGTTAAACATATTAATAATTTATTGGGCTAATACAATATTTGTCAATAAAATTTAAAAACCCGATCAATACACTAACAACAAAAGTTCTTTAGATACCTTTTTGACTGCATATTATATAGACTGCATTATTTAAGCACTCACATTCAGGAAGTGGATTTTCAGGCATCATTTCATTCTTGTTTACCACTTCGTGATATTATTTCACATTTTCCATTTCACTCCATTTTTCACCATAATGTTTTTGTAATAAAACACCCACGTCTTTAATTTTTAACGCATTCACTTTGACTCCAAGCGTAAGTTCAGTTGGGTTTATATTCCACACTTTTTTCCCTGGTCTTATGACACTCAAACTTGAACTAATTGGGAAACTGTAGTTTTGTTCGCCACTGTCAGTTACTGACTTTTGTTTCTTGGTCAGAATTAACTTTTTGATTTGTGATTTTTAAAATGAAGATTTGTTGGGTCTTTAACACAGTTTTTAGCTTCTGACTCCCAATCTTGGTTGGTCCTGTCTTTTCCTAAAAGTTTAACTGTCCCATGCTTACTAAACTCTGAATGATACTCTTCAAACTGCACAATTGTGCAATCTCTTTTCTTTACACTTCGTTCTATGCCACCAAAAATTCTATCACTAGGCATATATGAGTGATCGGCAATAGTTAACACAAGCTCTACTGTTTTGATTGAAGTTTTAATCCCGTGCAGCCAAGCAATGGACATTGTTAATACAGTATTATTCTTGTTTTGGCATGGGCATCCATTAACTATCAGCCTTAAGGGTCTTTTCCTTCAAAGTAACCAGATTTAGATCAACGCTCAAGTTCTTCAAATACTGAAGAGGCTATTTAAGATAATATATATCTTAAATAGCCTCTATATAAGCTATAAGAGGCCTAGTTTATTTTCATCGGAAATTAAATACAGAAATCCTAAAGTTACAAACTGGGTACAATATAAAGATTGCCTCATTAGAAATCTCCGAAAAAGTACGAATTTGTTTAAAGGGATAGATGTCATAAATTTGCAGCAGAAACGGTGAACGAAGCTCACTGGTTTCTACCATGGAACTGTCCAGAAAAAACAAGGATGGTATGGACAGTACTACAGTGTGGTGAAAAAATGGCTTAAAGAAGCTAAGGGCAGAAGTCCGAACCCTATTTAACAAAGCCAAAAGTAACCAAGACGGGGATGCCTACACTTATAAGCTAACGCTATACACTACAGAAATTCCTGCTTCCTGCAACCTGCTTTCGAATTCATAAATTTATGAATATTTAATAATTCTCTTATTCAGAGAACACCTGATTTAATACCGAAGGATCAAACTAACACCCAAGATCCCCAAGATCCAGCCAAGTCAACTTTGTACAAATTGTTCACATTCTGCATCCGAAAATTTCATTGTCCGTGATGTATTTGTATGTTTATCTACTGAAACAGTTATATTAACATAAAAACAACATACAATCTACACTGTACACTTAAGAGAATAAACTAGCTGAACATATCAAAAAAGACTTTCCCTAACTTTCTATAGTTCAATTCACAAAATTATATTGATATCAATTAAAAAACCTAATCTTACGTAATCTACTTTGTAATGATAAAAATTTTTTAAGTTTAATTTTAAAATTTAAAACATATTTAGACATTATTATTTTAAATAAAATTGAAATATTTTAGATACCAAAAATGCGTGATATTTGTGTCTCAATGATTTACGTACTTCATATTTATATAATTTTACTCGACTTTCATAATTATACGAAATGGTACTTAAAAATATTGGATTTTTTAACCTAAGTAGCTTATCACCTGGTTTATTAAATTTTATGTTAAAGACTTACTGTAAAGTCTGTTTTATTGGCGTGTTTACAGTTATTAGAACTATGAAACACAAACTTACCATCTGTAAAACTAAGCAGTTCTTCTGCTATGAGTGTCTTGTCTTATCAGAGATTGGCAACAATTTTGGCAAATTTTCCTTTGTCTTGGTTCTTCCTCAGCAAATCGTTTGAGCTTAAGCCAGCCCAATTTAGTATGTTCTTAAGCCGGGAGCACTCTCTGCGTCCTGATTGGCGTATTAGGATAAAAACAGTTGTTTATTTTATGCTCAGCCACAGGCCTTTTTTAAGTAAATAAATCAAAATTTGTCTTAAAGTAAATCTATTTTTATCCATAGTGCTATATCTCGCTATACATTCATTAATAACGAAAATGCTTTAAAATGCCCGTTTGGTAATCGCCTTGTTTGATTTTTATATATTAATATATTCGTTATACCCCTCCATTTCATTTTCTATGTCGCTTGTTAAGATTGGATCGCTTGTTTATTTTAAATTTAGCCAGAAACTTTTTTTTAGTCAATAAATCAAAATTGGTCTTTTAGTTTGACTATTTTTATCCATAGTGCCCAATGATATCTCTATCTGTAACTATACGTTGATTTATAATGAAGATACTATGTAGTGCCCATTTGGCAGTCTCCTTAGTGGTTTTTTGTCTTAATATATTGGTTATATCCTTCCCTTTCATTTAAAGCATTACACGCTCCAATTGGGCGAATAACAATGGAGATATGATTTAATGCCCTTTTCGCAATGTGCATTTTTTTGTCTCAACACATTCGCTACGCCCTCCCCTTTCCAATGATGCCTCATACGTTACGATTCGACTAACTATTCTAATTATACCATAAAACGCTCTAAGATATTTTGCTTAATAAAAATCTTACCTTATAATACGACAACTTACTGGAGACACATTGAAAATCAGACAGAGTCATATCTACATAAAAAGAAGAAGACTATAAACAGACAGAGTTATAAACAGAGTTATAGATAGAGTTAATAATGCAAGTAAAGCAATGGGACTGACAACCAATCTTGTACTAAACGATCAGGAGGATCCATATATAGAAATAAAAACACAAACAGAACAGGCTAGGAACATGTACAATAAATGGAAGCAAATTATGCATAACTGAAAGCTAACCTTAGACATCCGAATTAAAGTTATTAAATTCTACGTTTGGTCCTTCTGTATGGAGTCGAAGCCTGAACATTAAAATGAAATACCATGAGACATTATCTCAGAACAAGCGGAAGCCAATTCATGTGCACCCTTTTTTATAGACCTCTTCAGATAATTATTAGAAATACATATTTTTATTATATTTACAAACCAATACTTTATGTTGTGTGAACTTTTGCTTTGGTATATTCCATATTTCTGTTTTTTTTTATACTTAGTGAAGTGAAGTAGTGAAGTGATTAGTGAACAGTGCAGTAGTATCTGGGAGCTCGGGAGACTGAGACCTCGGAAGCCCCGAAGAATATATGAGAGGATGTCGAAAGCTTGGCGCAATTGAAATCAACGCGTTTCAACCAGGAAGACTGGTGAGTATAATATTAATTTTTATAATAGTATTAATCTTAGCTCTAGGTTTAATTGTACTAACATAATAAAAAAGTTATTCTTCATAAACAGTTTTCTCTGGTCTATAATCTAAGATTAAGATTATACAGATAATACATTTTGAAGTGTTGTTTTGAAGTGTTCAAATTGTTGTTTGAGTTGATAAATCGTGTTTGCAATATTACTCTATATAGCCTACACCTTATATTTACTCCAATCTCTGAAAAATCAAAAAAAAACCAGAAGGGTACCACTCCTCATATTGCAACAAAGATAATGTTTATCTATAATAATGATAACGGAAAATCGTTAATTATTTACCTCTTCGATTTATTGTATATTTGAAAAATATATCTAAGCTGATTGATTTACCGCTACGTTTCTTTAACTGTTGTGTATGTGCGAAAGTGCTACTATTATGTTATTATTGTAGTATAGTAAGTTTTTATAGGTTTATTTGAATTTACGATAAAAAATAGCTTCATTATTTATTTGTTGATTTGATTATTTTATTGAATTCATTATAAAAAAAAATATTAATCAGAGTATCAAAAGGAATAAATTATTGTTATTTGAATTTTTAGGCTAATGTGTTGTTATGACTTGTAGGATCTTCTACTTCTTGATGTGCCTATCCGTTACGAATGTTGGCGATCATCACGGCAATCTTTATCTTATCTGCAGCAGTGCGGAAAAGCTGCACATATGTTGTGTTGAACCAGATTCTGAGGTTCTTTAACCAAGATGTTCTTCTTATTCCTGGACTTCTTTTTCCAAATAATCTTTCCTTGTAGGATGGCTTGAAGGAGAGCAAATCTGGATTCATTTCGCATAATAAGTCCGAAGAATTGTAACTATCAAGATTTGATGGTGGTCAGTACATTTTGGTTCTTATTTATTCTTTTGAGGAACTCCTTATTTGTGATTCGGTCAGTCCACGGGATCTTAAGTATTCTCCGATATAGCCGCATCTCAAATGTTTCCAGTTTTCTGCACAGATCTTCGTTCAAATTTCACGATTCTACACCATAAAAAGGACAGAGAAGACGTAGCGTATTCTCACTTTTGTATCAAGAGAGAGGTTGTGACTCTTAAAGAAGGCCCCTATCTGATTAAAGGTGGATCTAGCTTTTCCGATGCCTGCTCTAATCTCCTGGTTGTTGGTCCATTCTCCATTTATCATGCTGCCGAAGTAGTTGTAGTGCGTGACTCTTTCTACAGGAGATTTATTGACATAGAGTTGACCTTCTGTTATCCTTTTCTTGCTAATTCTCATAAGCTTTGTCTTCTTGACGTTTATATTGAGTCCATATTGTTGACTGTAATACGCGATTTTGTTCATAAGAACTTTTAGGTCTTCTAAGTTGTCCGCAAATACTATAATGTCATCTGCATATCTGATGTTGTTTAGCCGGTAACCATTTAGTAGAAGTTTCAATAAATATTCTTTCAAAGTACATATTGAAGATTAGACAAGACAAAATACAGCCCTGCATCACTCGATACACGATTTTCACATAGTCAGTATGTTCACCTTTAACTCTGAGATTTGCTGTCTGATTCCAGTAAGGATTTCTAATTATTTTCAGATTTTGGTTGTTAATTCCTGCTTCTTTTAATATTCGCATCATCTTGGTGTGCCGTACTCAATCAAACGCTTTCTCGTAATCACCAGACATGCGTATATGTCACAGTTGACGTCTCTGCATTTCTGGAATAAGACTTGTACTGAGAACAAAGCCTCTCCAGTACCAACAGCATTCGTGAACCCGAACTGGTTGGGGGAAATTTAACTTTCACACAGCTTGTAGATTCTCTTATGACTTATCTTTAGAAACGATTTAGGAAATGACTCATGAGGCTCATAGTACGATAATCTTCGCATTTTTTGGCTCCTGATTTTTTTGGAAGTGCAATAAACTTAGATTTCAGCCATTCTCTTGCTATTTCTAGTTCAGAGTTGTATATGTTGTTGAATATTTTTGCGATTATTGCTATTGATTCGTTGTCCATTAGTTTGAGTAGCTCTGCTTGTATATTATCAGGGCCTGTCGCTTTGCCATCCTTTAACTGTGTTATTGCCGAATAAACTTCCTGCTGTAATATTTTTGGTCCATCATTTATCTCTTCTTCTAGCTCAAATCTCTTTGGTCTTCAAATAGTTTTTCTAGCTATTCTTTACACGTTCTTATTTTACTCTGTTTGTCCAAGATGATGTTGTTGTCAGAATCATTTATATATTTCCTTTCTGCCTTCGTCTTAGCCCCCCTGTGAGTTCTTTAACATATGTACCTATGTACATTTTGACTATCGTACTTTAACCTACAGAGTCTCAATTTTTTCGCATCTTTCCCTTGCTTCTTTTTCTTTCACTTCTTTTATTTTCGTTGTTATTAATATACTTATGGTTTTATATTTGTCTGGGTCATTTTTGGCTTCCTTTCTCTTGTCCGTTTCAGGATCCCATCTGTCATCCATGATTTTTTCTTCATTAATATATCTGGCTTTAAGTGTTTATCCTTTACATTTTGCACTATTTTTGTAATATGTCTGATCCCTTGTTTTTCGTTCGATTCGTCTGTAATTGCAGTCACTTGCTTGTTTAACGTGGCTTGGACTCTTATCCTCGTATCAAGGTCTTTCAGCATACGTAGGTCGTATGATTAGGTCCGCTCTCTCGTTTCTGACTTCAAGTCCATGTGCTATAATGTACTGTGTCTTATCTCCAGTATGTATAATACCTTTGATGTTCTGATAGAACTCAATTGCTTCTTCCTTCTCTTTGTCTGAAGTCGGAACATAGACTTGGATGATGTTTATATTAATAGGGTTGGCTTCTACTTGTAGTAATATTACTCTATCTGATATTAGTGTAAAGTTAGTAACGCATTTGGCAACCTTGGGTGATACCATTATTCCGACTCCATATTCATGTGATCCATCACTTTTTCCCGAGTAATATACCTTGTGATCTTCTATTTGTATTTCTCCAGAATCTCATCTTGTAGGATAAAAAGTGGTAATTCAAAAACGCCGCTTAAATGAGGTGACGAGAAATGCGCATAAAATTGTCTAAAGCAATAAATGAACATCAGCGAAGTCAACTAAGATTGTGTCAATAGTATGGCGTGGAAATATTGATTAACATAAATAAATATGTTTTCCGAAATAGTGAGTTTCCTACTCGCCATTTAGGATAAGTTGATTTGGGTAAATCATCTAAGAGCTTAGAAAAGGTTGCCATGCAATTTCAGGCATTTGATAAACTGTATAGAAAAAAAGGATATGACTCAGTCGGAACGACACTAAAAAATCGTCTTCATCAAGAAGATAACTAAAAAAACTTGTCCAAGCCTTGTCTTCCTTAGCCTTAATATCAAAATGTCCGTGATAATTTATAATGCTTTATGGGAACCGTACGGTGCTGACACCAACTATGTATAGACATACATACTATAAATAGTATAGACCGGATTATACAATTACCTACTAAATTAAATTGACAAACAAACACCTATTAATATGACGATACCTAACAATAACAAGTACAGAGATCTTGAAGTACAATAAGATAACAGAGAATTTTTATAAGACCTTACAATTAGCGTGGGATACTCCAATTTTTTTACTTGATAACATAGAAAGAATCCTCAGAGCTCTTTGCTTATATACAACTAGTAACCTTGCTCGTGACATGCGACGGTAATCCAATCAATTGTCATCTACAGTCAGTCATAACATTTTTAAAATATTAAAATTTTTGCATCCAAGTAAAATTTTAAATCCAAGTAAATATTAAGTATGATCTAGTGCACTTCTGACTTGATATCATGTTTTTTACTATACCCTGTATATATATACTACTAGTATGGGACACTATGGATGATAATAGACATATTTGCTTTGCATATAAAGCATAACGCAAATTTGCTTTATTGGCCTAAAAAAGGCCTCTGACTAATTACAAAATAAATAATTAGCCTAATAATTTACGTGACACATCAAATTAAACAACGTGTATAGTATATAGTATATAGTATATAGTATATAGTATATAGTATATATATATATATATATATATATATATATATATATATATATATATATATATATATATACAGATTAAACGAATTTAAAACTGATCATACAATTTAATATATGTCTGTTTGAACTGCATTTGAAATAATGGACCAATATAAACCTTCGACAAAAATAAATCCATACCCAGTGATATACATTGTATAAAATATCGTTCAACTATCTGTTCCGTTTAAGGCGCACCATAGTCTAGAGCTCCTCCCAAAGTCAATGTCTCCAATCGCCGTGTAATAATCCGATTTGCGGATCTTTTTGAGAGATATCTTTTTCGTATCTTTAAATAAATCGGATATTTGCCTATATTTTTCATTGTATTTACCAATCTACTACAACAGACTAATAACAAAAATAAACCTAATGGTTTGTAGTTAGTTCCTTTCTTTCCTGTAAATATTTTATGGTTAACACCTTATTTGAGAAACATCTAGAGGAATGAAATTGGCAACACCGCTCAAGGTTCAGTAGGTTCACTATCGCATTTTTCACATTTTTCACGGTTTCAATTTTGAATCCACTCCTAGGTTCGTGTGCAATAGATTTGGCAAAAAATGCCGCTGTTGCAAGATTTAAAATATTCCATCAGTTTCAAAGAATATTTCAAATTTATAATAAAATAATTATTATGGAAGTTCTTTAGAAAGGAAAAATATATTTGGTTATTGTCCACCAATTTTATTTGCTATGTCGCATGTTACGATTCGATCAGTTGTTTATTTTGTACTCAGGCTGAGGCCTGATGAACTTTGTCTTATAGTAAATCTATTTTTATTCATAGTGCCCTATGATATCTCGTGCTATTTAAAAAAAATTTGTTATATCCGTATCCTTCATTTGATATGCCGCATATTGGAATTCTATCAGTTGTTGATTTTGTATTTAGCCAGAGGCCTTCTTTGAGTCAATAAATCAAAATTTATTTTATATTAAATCTATTTTTTTCTATAGTGCCCTATGATATCTCGGATGTCGCTATACGTTCATTAATAATGAATATTTTATGTAGTGCCCTTTTGGTTTGTTTTTTTCTATCTGAATATATTCGTTATATTCTCCTCATTAATTTGATGTCGCATGTTAAGATTCGTTCAGTTGTTTATTTGGTACTCAGCTAGAGAAATTGGTAGTGATCATCTACTAGAAACCACATTCAAAAGCAAAAGAAAAGAACTAAAAAGAAATGAGAACATAAACAGAAAACACAAAGAAATAATAAAAAGTTATACACTAAGGGAAGAAATAACGAAAACAAGATACTCAGAAGGGCCTAGAGAAAGAGATGGACAGTTTGTGCTGTGTATGGTGCAAAGTATTTCATTACCCCAATCACTGGGTAAGAATTTCTGTGTACATATTTCTTTTACGAGCTGATATAGTTCTTTATATAGTTCAGCTGGGACATTACCTATTACGGGTAATTTGGCGGGTAAATTCGTAATAAACTTTACGAATCTTTGGTGGTTCTTCCTCCATTTCATCTTTTCCGTTTATCTCATGTTTCTCGTCTTCTTGGTTTTCTCTTTCTTCCCTACCCATCTATTCTATACAGATTTCCTTGTTGTTAACAGGTCATCATTCTGACTTCTGCATTGGCCTGTTGACAGAATTATTTTCTATTCATGTTAACTTTCTTATAGTATGCTCTGAATTCTTTCTCTCTGTTAAGGTTTCTTGATATTTAAGTTCCTTAGGTAGTCTTTCAAGTGTTTTTTAATTTAAACTAAATTATTAATTTAAATAAATTTAAACAACACAAAATAATTTGTTTAATTTGTATTTAGAGAATGATTTCCAAAGTAAAAATCAACACGTCAAAATAAGCGTATTTTAAACTGAAATTGTGATTAATTTCCCATTAAAGATAGTAAATAATATTACAATACCACAAAAAAATAGTTTCAGAATAAATTAACCTTTTGACTTAACTCCAGATTTAAACACAATTGCATATTGTTTATCTAAAGTTTCCATTAGAACTGAAAAGTAAAAGAATACACTATTTTTTACAGATTTTAAGAAAACTACATAAGAATATGTACCGTCCACATGCAAGGGAATGTTTTATATTTTTTGTAATAGTAATTGGTCTATACTATTTCCTCTATTATAATGAAGAAAAAAGTATACATATTCTGCAAGAAGGTGAGAGTCGTAGTTATATACTGCTTAATATTATCGTTGCATTTATCAGTAGCTCTATGTGGAATCACTTTGGTTTATATACATTTCCTTTTCAGTCTTTTACTCCAAGTTTTCCTAGGTACTTAATTAATAGTCAGCAACTCTACACATAATTACATGCGTTACCCATAATAAGATCACTCTACCATTTATTACATTAGGGTGTGAAATTTAGATATCAGGGTTGTATATTAATCACTTTGACAGAACAACATTTATTTCCTAATATCTACATTATATATAGAATTTAGCTAGAAATCTAATCTACTATAAAACTTTGCAAACTTACTGCACAACGTAATTGCGCAAGCAAATGTATGCTTCAAAAAGAAACTGTAATTATTTTACAAAGTGTCTTCAAAGCTTCTTCACGACGCAAGAGTTGTGCAATTATTTTAGACAATTTTAAATTTCTACAACTAGTCGAGGAGCCTTTCAAGCGATAACATGGACTATAAAATTATTTGCTCAAAAACTCCGGTTATGCGATATTATTGCATGTGCATGAGGCCAATAACAGAAGACAAAAACTGTTTCTATCAAAACTGAATTTATTTATCACCTTTAGCTACTTGATCACATAATTTTAACCTACAATAGTTGAAAACACTAGGAGTATTGTTTACAAAAGACGGAAATAGCCATGAAGAAATAAATACAAGAATAAACAAAGGCAGAAACATTACCAAATGCCTAAACTCCATTCTCTGGGATAAAAAAATCACAAGAACGACGAAAAAACGAAAATATAAGACGATGGTTGAGCCGGTGGTAACATACGGAGCAGAGATATGGGACACTAGTAAAAGAAACAGGAAAAAATTACAAGCTATCGAGATGGATTTTATGAGAAGAAGCTGTAGATTGACAGGGATGGACAGAATCCGCAATGAAGAAACAAAACGTAGAATGGAGCAAGAAAAAGACATTATAGATTAAGTCCAGAAAAAACAACTAACTTTTTCGGTCATGTAAACAGAATGGCAGACGAGAGGTGGCCAAAGAAAATATTAAAATGGATCCCAACCGTAAGAAGGAAAAGAGGGCGTCCAAGAAGAAGCTGGCGAGATGACGTGAATGAAGCCATGGAAGGAAGACAGCTAAATGAAGCCGACACCCGAGATAGGAAACGATGAAACTACGACACTAGAACTACGACAACTAGAACTACGAAACTAGGGACAGGAAAACAACGACAGTTGTAAACAACCTGTACTATATATATATATATATATATATATATATATATATATATATATATATATATATAGTTTAAACCACTTTTTCTTCTTCTTTTTTCTTCACACACATACACTTAGACAGGGTGTGTATCGGTTACGCGGATAAATTCCATCTCTTGCAGCTTATTATTAACACACAAACATGTATAAACAAACAAACACACATAAAGACACACAAACTAAAGCAAACATGCACACACACCTACATACGCACGTACGCATGGACAAACTCAAAAACAAAGTAAATCCCAGTTCCAGAGGATACAACATTCTCGGAGTAATATGTTCTTACGTCCGAAGATCAAAAAGGTCATGCCTCGTGGAGACGGTATCTCCCTAACCTCTAAGCTATCTCCATCTCCATAATCGCTCATATATTAGGCTTTACTTGTTGTTTATCTTAGATACTCTGGGAAATGGAGCATCCGAGTGGCCTTTCTGTAGTGATGCCGCTTTAGTAGGGGAGGCGTTAGACGCTTTTCTCCCTTGTTTACCTTTTTTCTTGTGAATATTTTCCCCAAATATATGCCCGGCAAGCTAGTCATTGACCTTGGTTTTTACTTTGGCTTTCCGCTCTGAGGTTTTGTGTGTGCCGTATGATTGGCTGCCACTTTGGCAAACGATGTTTGCTTATCTCACCGGCCGACGATCCGAAAGGTCTGGCCAAAAAGCCTTTACCTAACAGTGTACAGCCCCAATGCTTAGAAATCTAAAATCTTAGGAATTTAGAACATCTTGTAGGCATCTTTTGACTAGGTTTAAATCCAGACTTCTCGTAGCTCTTGCTGTGTCATTGGGATATAGATTGAGCATGGTTAGGTACGACGAGAGAAGGCATGTCATTGCCTTGCTGTATCCAAGTTGGCTAATTTTGTGAATAAGCTCTTCGTGCCACACCTTATAAAATGCCTTACTAACATCTTATCCTTTTATCTTCACTGACGTTCTCTATGTCGTTTAATTTTTTGTGACGTATAATGTAGGTTTACCAAATAATCAAAGTTATGCCTTTGCAATAACATATTGTTATTAAAAAATAAGGTTGCATCCACACATATCATTGAAAAACGATTCATGTTATTTAAACACTGTTATGGACAAAGAAATATACTGCAGCGACGATATCTGTGAAGATGGTATTACCACAAAATTCATACTTGGTATCATATAACATTTTTGTTGATGGTTAAAAATTAAATGATAGATTTTATACACATATTTGAGGTGATCACAAACAAACATTTCAGTAACTTCATGTTTACGTATTCTCAGGGCGTAAAAATCACTCATTTTTTATTTCAATTTATATCAAATATTGATGTAGATACAACTATAATATTTCTTGCCTTTTTCTTATTCTTGAGGATACTAAATTACTGATAATTATTTTTCAGACAATATTATTCATTGTGTTTAATAATAAATTGTGCAGTAACAGTAATTGTTATATAGCATTTACTTTATTTATACCTCAATATATCCATCTTGATGAACTGTTTGCCTTTTATTTTTTTATTATGTATATATTTAATTCATGTGCATGGTGTATCTCTTTTAGACATTGTTATTGATTGATATTACAATTTGATTTATTATTGGCGACGTGCAAGTACTTGGATGTGATATGAGAAACGATCGTGCGCGAGTAGCGGAGAAATCTTGCATTTTTTACTGCACATTTCATAGATTTCATAAATTCATATTGTCAATTGTCATATTTCATATTCCTTTTTTTATTTACACCTTGTGTCACTGAAGAAAATGGGATTAAGGAAATGATGTGTTATAAAATGTAAAAATACAACAAAAAATTATCAATTTAAGTTTTATTCGTTTCCAACTTCGAAGCACAAATTACTACAAAGAGAAAAGTGAATTTATATCATAAAAAGCATAAGTAACATAACCTATATTATGTATTATTCTTGCTCCCGATTTTAAAGTCAGTTTGAAATAAATAATGAATAAAAGTTCACTTTTCGGTGTAAATTTTAGTTTCATAACACTTACTTAGAGTTCATTTTAACCCAAAAATCAAGTTTTATGTTTAAATTTTATTTTTTTTTAAGTTTACAAAAATGCATCAAGTTTAAGTTTTTCTGAAGATGCATTAAGATATATTCGCTGTCCAAAAATTTTATAGGGAAAGAATTAATTGTTCACTCCAATATGATGATATCATGGGCTATTATTTAGCGTATGGCTACATCACAGGTTCATATAAATATAAATATATAAATATAAATTATATAAATTACAAACAACAGTAAATATAAAAATATTATTCTACAAACAAACATCTAAATTATAAATATATTCGATTGACTCTTTTGTAGCAGCCAGGAAATCTGAAGGGTTGCCATTATAGGATCTAATCGGGCATTCCTCTACCATGTGTTTTACTGTTTGCCTTTCGGCGCCGCAGTCGCAATTTGGTGATTGTATTTTTCCCCATCTAAAAAGTGAGTCGGAACATCTGCCACAGTTCGTCCTTATTCTATTGAGTGTGGTCCAAATTCGTCTCGGTTGGTTGAAGCCCTCAGGTTTGCTTGTAATACATGGCATGTTCCAGTTAGCTGGTGCAGCGTTATTCTCCCATTGTTCTCTCCACCGTTCAGTTACATTAAAGTTTTGATCTACTAGCCTTTTTGCTGTTTGTAGAGGCGGGTGTCTTGAACGGAGCCTATTTATGTCTCTGGCGGAAGTTCCGACATGGGAGCGGAGCTCAGGATCAGTATTGATTTTTCTAAATTCTCTGACAAGGGCATGTTCCCGGCGGATATGTGGTGGGGCTATATGACTCAAAGCTGGTAACCAGTAAGTGGGCGTGGCCTTGATTGTGCCCGATATAGTTCGCATGGCTTGGTTGAGTTGGACATCAACACGGTGAGTATGTGGACTGATTATCCATACTGGTGCACAGTATTCCGCTACGGGGTATACCAGTCCTAATGCTGTCGATCTAAGTGTGGGTGCTGAGGAGCCCCATGTAGTGCCGCAAAGCTTTTGCAGGATGTTGTTACGAGTTCGGAGTTTTGCAGCAGTCTTAGTAAGATGCTCTTTAAAGTTCAGCGTTCTGTCAAGTGTAACACCTAAGTATTTTGGGTGTTTATTATATTTAAGGAGTCTATCCTCAAAATTGATTTGAGGTTGATAGTTGGCCATTTTGTTGTATAAATGGAAGCAGGACACTTCTGTCTTAGTTGGATTGGGTTGCAATCTCCATTTGCGGAAATAATTCCCTAGGGCATTTAAATCGTTTGTTAGAATGCGTTCAGTGACCTCGAATTCTTTATGACTTGCGGCAAGCGTCCAGTCGTCTGCGTATCCAAACTTTTGATGTGGTTTCTGGCATGTCTGCTATGTAGAGGCTGAAAAGCATGGGAGCCAGCACGGATCCTTGTGGAAGTCCATTATTCAGTTTTCTTTGGGTACTAGTCTTGTCTCCCAATATAACTTTAAAGCATCTGTTGGATAGCATGGCGTTAATAACCTCAGTGGTCTTTCTGCATGGGATTATTCGCATTAATTTATATATTGCCCCTTGTCGCCACACAGTGTCATAAGCAGCAGATAGATCGATGAAGACAGCGGTTGTTTTTGATTGCTTTTGAAAGTTTGATTCCACATAATTGGTCAGGGCGAGTACCTGGTCTGTGCAGCTGCGGTTTGGCCGAAATCCTGCCTGTTCCACTGGTAAGTGTTGGAATATGGTTTTGCTGATTCTATTATACAACAGTCTTTCGAACAATTTGTACACCATACTTAAGAGTGCGATGGGGCGGTAGTTTTTCGGTGAATTATTACTTTTCCCTGGTTTTAAAATGGCGACGATTTTTGCATTTTTGAGTTGGTGGGGGACGTTTCCCGTTTGAAGTATGTCAGAAAAGAATTCTGCGAGCCATTGCCTAGTGAATCTGCCGCTATGTTTGAGGAACTCAGCGTGAATGGCGTCGAAACCCGGTGCTTTTCCTGTTTTCATTTCATTTAGGGCTTGCGATATTTCATGGGCTTAACCTGCTAATCTATGCATTAGCATTATTTATGGTAATTTATTTTTCTTAGTTCTTCCATATAATTCTTCCATTCTTTTTGAACATTTGCCACTACTAAAGCGTTTCCCTTTGACTCAGTGCTTGGTTGAAAAGTTATTTGGTGATTTACTTTCTCAAATCCAGTTTTTATTATTGCACCCATATTAACAGTAATGCTTTAATTTAATAATATATTTATTTGTGTTTACACTACATACAACGTTTACCTTTTAATAACATACCGACATAACCTCAATCTTACTTTTTCTTCTTATTCTTTTTTGGGGCTAAGTTCTTGACAGTTATCCGGTAACCTCAATCTAATATGAAATCGCAGTAAATTTTGTTGATTTACGACACCAGGTGTCGCTGTTCCGAATTTGCACGGTCCCAATATAAACAATGTATATGTGACGAAATATTAAGTGTGTACTGCGTAACCCTAATAGCTTTTCTCTCACGATTTATTTTATTCTCGCGTGATTACCCTAACTGTACTTTACCGTTCTTGTATATAAATCTTATTTTATATGTCCTAGGTTTCTCTGTTCCTTTAAAAATGGAGTGAGTGATACTCAATTATTTCCCTTTTCTTTATCTTCTAACTTATCTTCTCTTTATCTTCAGTACTCCACTAACTAATTCTTTGTATTTGAGCTACTAAGAACCCCGACCAAGATACCGACATACTGAAGCCCGAGCCTAGTGTCGTTCTCTAGGTAACCTCCAATCTATCAATAAACAGGTTGGTGAATGTTCATTTAATCTGGAGTGGTATTCGACATATATTTCAAACACATATTTTTTCATCTCTTCTTAATAATCAGAGATAT
The DNA here is from genome assembly GCA_918026665.1 of Diabrotica balteata. Lineage (NCBI taxonomy): Eukaryota > Metazoa > Arthropoda > Insecta > Coleoptera > Chrysomelidae > Diabrotica > Diabrotica balteata. Next base: position 176,563 of record CAKJVB030000002.1, read on the forward strand.
ACGTTGATTCAAACAAACGTACATTCTCCGTGAGAAATCTATTTATACTAACAATATAGATAATTATGAGTCGTCGATTCAAGAAATTCCTCTTGAGATATTTTTATGTTTTTATCTTTTCCAACTTTTTCTATAGAATGCCTTTTATTAATCCACGTTGTGCCTAAATAATAAATATTGTTTTCTGTCCTATGTTTCTTTATTTTTCGTAGGTACTCTCATCTCAAACATACAATTTCTTCGGATTTAATAAGCATTGAATGCTTTCCAAATTTTTCGTATCTGAAGTTTAATTAATGCAAAACTTTCCAACGTTTGGTTCTACTTTCGTGGGTAAATTAAGTTTATCGCTAATAGCTTGTAAAACTTTATACAAAGTTGGTGTTTGCTTTTTATATAAAAAAGAATGAAATATTCTATCTGACTAAGAGTAAATCTGAAACGGTAGGGACTGTCTTACGAGTGGTATTTTTAAAGCAATCATCTAGCTTTTAATAATTTTGGTCTATCTGATCTCGATTTGAGTGAAGTCATACCAGCCGCTTTTTATTCTTTTAACACTTTATATATAATATATTGAGTTGATTGTCCATATCCTAGTGCTGTAGACAATGTATAACTATAGTCTCAATGGATTTGAAAGACACTTATATATCCATCATTATCTGTGACCACTGACAGCCCATAGAGGGCCATGGTCGCGGTTGGGATGTCTAGGCACTAAAGTTTACAATGGTGTACAGGCCAGCCACACGTATAATTCGTCAAAAAGTCCAGCATTTTATATCTAAGATCGTTTCTTTCTAGTTTGTCTTCTTTGAGGCGATCATTACAGTGTCATGTATATTTTGCTTTTTTGACTGTAGTTGACAACGTTTCTCATTTCTTTGCTTGTTTTTCCCATTCTCGACCTAGTTCTTCTAAATCCTGATTAATACCATCAATCCATCTCTTTCTGGGCCTACCTCTCTGTCTCTTCCAGTTTAATTCTTTTCTAAGTACTGTGTTTGTATTTCTCTTATCATCTATCCTTTCTACGTGTCACAACCAACTAAGTCGTTTACATCGTATTTCTTTTGTGTAAGTTGGTCTATTAAATATTTTATTTATTTAGTAATTTATTCTTATACGCCATTCCCCATTCTTCTGTCTAGGTCTATATATGTTCTTTTAATTTTTTTTTGCCATCTTAGAAATTATTCCTCTTGTTTACTAGTCAAAGTCCGTTACTACGGGTCTTAAAACTGTTGTGTATATTTTTATTTTTGAGTTATAAGATACTAGTTTTGACTTTATAATATTCTGTAGGCTGTAGACGCATTTGTATCCAAATGAAATTCTCGCTGTTACCTCATCACTGTTTAATTTCCTTCTGTAACTTCTTCCTCCTATGCCGTCCCCATTAACGGGGGTTGGCGACCACATTTCTAAAAGTTTCTCTGTCTTTTGCAACGTGGAATAATTCATCTACAGTCATGTTTGTCCAGTCTCGAATATTTCGCAGCCATGACTTCCTCTTTCTACCTTTTTGCCATCGGATCTACCCTGCATGATGTCCTACAGAAGACTATATTTCTCATTCCTCTAAGGTATGCAGTCTTGCGTACTTTTATTGTTCTCAACAATTTTTTGTCTCGACCCATCCTTCTCAGCACTTCCTCATTGGTAACTCTGGCAGTCTATGGAATTCTCAACATTTTCCGGTACATCCAAAGTTCAAAAGCTTCAAGCTTCTTAACTATTTGCGCTTTTAACGTCCATATTTCTACCTCGTACAATAGTTGGGACCAGACGTAACATTCAACAAACCTCAGTCTCAGCGCAGTATTCAGATTTTTGTCACAGAACAATTACTTAAATTTTAAGAACGCTGTCACTTCTGTAAATACTTATCCTAAATATTTGAAGTGGTTTACTCTCTTAATTTTTTGCCCGCTTAAAGATATGAGTGCTTTCATTTGTACTTTTTCCCTAGTTGTTTTTATGTACTTTGCCTTTGAGACATTAATTTCTAGACCCATAGTGTGTGTTGCTTATTTAAATTACATATACATCTTTATGTCTTTAAATCTTTATGTATCTATTATGTCTATAGCATCTGAGTAAGCTATGACTTGGTTATTTTGTAAATATTGTACCTTCTCTATCTAAAGTAGTTTTCCTGATAACTTGTTCCAACGCAAGTTTAAAAAGTAGTGTGGATAGCGCATCTCCTTGTGTTAAGGCCGTGTGACACTATGCATTTTCTTGTATCATTTCTTATATCGTTTCTGATGTAGAAAGTTATTTATGCTTTCTTGTATGCCTGTATGACACTATGCAAGTTCTTTTACCGGAAATTGTATGTGCTTCGGCACATGATTGGTCGATATTTTGTTTACATTCTCTATTTTTGTTCATATCTTCCTTCTACATTGTATCATTTATGTTTAGACCCTATTTCCTTTTTTATGTTTGAAATTCTGGCCCATACTCTACTTTTGACCAGGTAGTGATTTGCTCCTCTCCTGGTGCAGACATTTATTATATCCGATTGGTGTCTTGAGTCTACAATAACATTATCTATGATATTTACTGTAAGCCCATTTGATGATTCCAGGTGCCTTTGTGTATATCTTTTCGAGCGTGTAGGCGAACTAAGGCGAAATAATGTGGTAATGAACGGGCTAGCAATTGATACGCAGGATCAGCTGGTATTGAAGGAAGCAATTGGCAATTTTATAAAAGATCACCTTGCAGTAGAGGCCAAAATAAAGACGGCCCACAAACTAGGTCCAAAAACGTGCCTAATAGAAATGGTGAACCAACAAGAAAAGATAAAAGTTATGAAGAATAAAGCAAAGTTAAAGGACGTCAAAAAGGAAAAGGCATACATCAACGATGACACAACGGTGAGAGAGAGAGAAATTAAAAAAATAATAAGAAAAATTGCACAAGAGGAAAGAAGCACAATGATGATAAATGGTGTTGAATGGAAGTGCAATAGCAAGGAAGATAAAATGGAAATAACAAACTCAAAAAACTAGAAAACGGCTATGATAGTAAAAATACGAAAACGAACAACGCAAGGAACAGGGACATGAATACCGGTAACATTGTCATAGCAAAGGGTGATTTAAAGATAAAAAACACAAAAAAAGGCAATAGAAATACATATCCAAAAGATCACTTAATGGTAGGAACGTGGAACGTAAGGGGTACTTTTGAGGAAGGAAAACTGAAATACTTAACTAAAGAAATTGAAAAGTTTAAATTTGACGTAGTGGCACTGCAAGAAACAAAGCAACTGGGTCAGGAAATGCTGGAAATTGAAAATAGCTTATTTTTTAATAGTGGAGGCAGAAACAGAATATTAGGCACAGGATTTATGGTAAATAAAGCGTTAAAAGCATCAATTGTTGAGTTTAAACCAATATCTGATCATCTATGTTGTCTAAGAATAAGAGGAAAATATCAAAAAATCACATTCATCAACATTCACTCACCGTCAGAAGAAAAAGATACTGAAGTAAAAGAGGATGTGAAGTTAATAGGGTATTTGAAAGTATTCCAAGATATGACATTAAAGTAGTACTGGGGGACGCAAATGCAAAGATAGGAAAAAAAGAAATATATAGAACAACTATAGGAAAATTTAGCAAACACAAGGAAAATAATGAGAACGCCAATTTCTCAAGTGATAATATAACTGCAGAGATGTTCAAATATGAAGGGAAAACGCTAGAGGAGCAAATGTTCAAATTAATAAAGGAAATTTGGATTAAAGAACAACTACCACAAGAATGGACAGATGCAATTATATGTCCACTTTATAAGAAAGGCGATAGGACAGATTGTCAAAATTACAGGGGGATATCACTATTGAATACTGCATACAAAATTCTTGCAGCGTGTATAAAGGACAAATTGGCAGGAGTGATAGAAAACATTGTCAGCGAGTACCAATGTGGCTTCAGACCTGGTAGAAGTACAACAGATCAGATATTTACGCTCAGATAATTGCAAGCGGAAAGTTACTAACACAATCTGCCGACAAGGGTCCTCTTCATTGATTTCAAACAAGCGTACGATAGAATAAAAAGTAATCAAATGAGCAAAGCACTAGAAGAATTGGGTATCAGTAGAAAACTTATAAGAATGATACAAATAACGTTGTCCAAGACTGAGAGCAGAGTTAAAATAAATAATATAATGTCGGAAAAATTTGAAGTCAGTGAAGGAGTAAGGCAAGGAGATCCCCTATCATCGATACTATTCAGCTTGTATTTGGAGAAGGTCATACGAGATGCAAATGTCAACAGAGAGGGATTGTTATACCAAAGAAAGCACCAATGTCTAGCCTTTGCTGACGATGTAGTAATACTGGCACGAAGCAAATGGAGCTACAAGAAGTAGTAAAGAGGCTAGAGAGAGAGGCAAAGAAAATAGGCTTAGCCATCAACGAAAGTATGATGACAGTGAACAAAAAGGAGGAAATCTAAAAATAGAAGTAGAGGGTGAAAAGCATATATATTTGAAGCAGTAGAAAGATTTACATACCTGGGGTCGATGTTCACATGAAAACCAAATATTAGAGAGGAGCGCCAATCAAGAATAATGGCAGGAAACCGATGCGTGTACTCATTAAACAGGCTATTAAAAAGTAAACAGATATCTAGGAACCTACGCCAGTGAAGTGTGGACACTGAACAAAAGCGAAACAGGTATGCTCGAAATATGGGAAAGGAAGGTTTTGAGAAAGATATTCGGAGGCAAGATAGTAGACAATACATGGAAAAAAAGAACAAATAAAGAATTAGAAGATATGTACAAGAATCCTAGTATAGTGGGAGTAGTAAAGGCTCAGAGACTCAGGTGGCTAGGGCACATAGAAAGAATGACAAATTCTCGAGTACCAAAAATGATTCTGATGCATACAATGGGTACAAAAAAAGGAGAGGAAGGCCGAGAAGTAGATGGAAGCAAGAAGTAGAGAAAGACCTAGAAACACTGGGAATAGAAAGATGGAAGGACAAGGCTACAAATAGGAAGAAATGGAAAACAATAACAGCTCAAGCCATGGGCCTACTAGGCTCATAGTGCCATTATATATATATATATATATATATATATATATATATATATATATATATATATATATATATATATAGTATGTGTTGGCAATCACCATGTTTAGTGATGTTGCTAGGTTTATTAACCTAACGCCATTGTCATTTAATTGGTCATGGATAATGTGTTTGCCTATTGTGGGTTAAAATTGCTGTTCTCTTCCAACTGCAAAGATGAACGAAATAAAATGTCCCAATATTAAAACTAAATTTTAATCTTTTATTTGTTTTTTATATATTATGTGTTTGAATGGAATGCTCTTGAAATTCTACTCTCTCATTTGGAGACATAAAATAATCTTTAAACTCATCACAAATTTTTAGAGCGATTATAGTTTTGCCTCTACGTCTCAATGCCTCTAGCATTGTCAAACACGGTGTAGCTACAGCTACTATTACGAAATCGTCGTCCATATTAAGTATCAATATACAAAAAAAAATAAAATCATCAAGTCATCAAATCATATGATCGTATTTTCAGCCGTCATTATGACAGAAGTTTTTACGTTTTTGCACACAAATTGGCTCATTTCTTGTACAAGGAAACTGCAATCGACTCAAATTCTTGTATCGTTTTTGATATAACAACTATACGCTTGTATGACACTATCCATTTTTTTGTTATATCAGAAACTATATAAGAAATGATACAAGAAAATGCATAGTGTCATACGGCCATTAGACCACATTTATACATTAGACATTTAATATAACACTATTTTCGTTACGTGATAAATGGTCCAACTTTAATTTTTTAACTGGTCTATAATCCCAAGTTAATTCTTTCATATTCAGTAAAATCACTCCATAACTATCACAGAAATCACACTATAATACTATGAAATCACTTTATTCGCTTACAATTCACTGGACAAAACTATTCTGGTTATAATAAATGAGCCTCAATAAATCAATGTAATTCCTTAATGTACATATATGACCTGTGTACATATCTCATGGTCTGTTCTTCTAATAATAGCAGTTAGAACAGATATTACGGTATATGGGTGATGTGCAGAAACGTTTACCTAAATAGATAGACAATATAGGAGCTAGACCTGAATTATTGCCATTGTAGGGCAAGCAAAGTTATTAAAATATGCATACTAAGTAAATTTCTTTTCTAAGAAGTTATTCTATTTTACTGTTGAAATATAGTATGGTTGTTTTATTTTTTAGATCAGGTTAATTCTTCAATTAAACAAGACTCAAAATACTTAATTTATACTTCCCAGTGTAGAATACCAAAAACCAATCCATTCAGTGAAGATATTATTGACTTTGTTCATAAAGAAGAGTATGAAAAATGTTCGAATAAAACTTTGCTGTCGTACATTAACAAAACGAATGATATTGTTACTTTACATATCAATCGAAGTGCACAAGAGGAATACAGTAATTCCACCATAGAATGCTGTTATGCGAATATTACTAGAATTAATTATGAAACATCAAGGGATGACCATGTTAAGTAAGTAGCATATTTCGCTTCTATCGTACTACCTTCTCTCTAAGATTTATTTGCCCGAACTGAATGAATAGTCGACGTAATTACAGATATCAAAGCATAATCATATTCGTTTTAATCTTCATTTTTCTACAAAGCTTTACCGTTTTTAATTAGTGGCAACAGGTAAACATGATGGTGTTAATGCTAAGTGTAAGGTGCTATAAATATAGTAACTACGTGGTATTCCAAAAAAGAACTTTCGATAAGTCATAAGAAAACTATTTTATTATTATTATATTAATTAACGATTTTGGAACATGAGTGATGTACAACTTTACGTAGCATGCCCAACTAGCAAATATCACCACTAAAGTAAGAAGGACTACCAAGACGTATAGTTGGCTTTTTGGCAAAACGTGGAGAGTCTTAAATCAAAATCAAGAAAATATCGTTTTGTTTAAAAATATTTCAAAGTTTAAATAATTAAAATAATTCAAAAAAATTGTTTAAAATCCTTTATAAAAGGTATATAAAATTGCCCCAAACGGGCTATCACAAACTGTTGCAGAGTTGTTATCAACAGGTCCTCGTAGACACTTCGTCTCAGGACCATTTTACTCATGTAGAGTCATACGCCGCCATGTTACCTATCCAACGGTAACTTAAACACACGGTAAATCACAAATTATAAGTACTAATAATGTAAAACAACTACAAATTTAAAACATTTAAAGGGTTTTGACCCATATATTTTGGTGGCTACTAGCATGTACAACCGTTTGCACTGATGATGGATTGATTAATCCGAAAACGTTTTGCAATGTGTTTGTGATAGCCCGTTTGGGGCAATTTTATATACCTTTTATAAAGGATTTTAAACAATTTTTTTGTGATATATGGTATACAGCCAGCTACAGGAACTTAGTTTCCTCGTGGAATTTTAAAATAATTCAGATAAGTCGAATTAATAAACGACAAACATTTCGAAGAATGAAAGTCCTTTTATCTTTGGATTACCTATATTGAACAAAACGTAAGCTATGCATAAATTATTTTCTTTGTTATATATATATATATATATATATTTGAGTGACGTGAGCGAACTTAAGACAATTGAACCGGGTTTTCCAAATACATTAGTGCAGTGATTAGAACAATAGAATAGATTTTAGAAAGATAGGTTTTTGTTAGTTTTTAAGAATTGGTAGGAAAATATTATTTTGTAAGTTTTAGGAAATTTTATAATTGTAGGTAAAAATTTGTGTGTTATCGAAATGAAGAAATGGGAGATGTATGACGCGTTTTGATTGGATGAGATTAAAAAAGGGGGGATGATTGGTTTGAGAATGAGACTTTAGTTAGTTTTGGAAAAAAGAAAAGATAGTGAGTTGGTTTCCAAGGGTGCAAGGCGAACGGCCGCTGTTCTCGGGTAGTTTCCCAAAGGTAGGAAGCAGTAGCAGTGAAAGTTTGTGAGTTTTCGTGTAGTTAGTGTATCTGACAGAAGCTGATCCAGTAAAAGATTGTAAGTTATATTTTCTACTTATATTCCAAGAGTCACTGTTCAGGCCAACGAGAGATTCAGTTTATCGTAAAGAAAAGATATTCCAAGAGTCATTTTTCACTCAGGCCAACGAGAGATTGAGTTTATTGAGAGAAGAAGAAGCTAGCATAATTTGAACCATTCGTGCATTTGAAGGAGATCATTAAGGACGATAAACTTGCAATAATTTAGGTCCAATATAGTCTACAAGGAACAAGGATTTGGACCACTCATCATCAGAAAGAGATAGTTTTGTTTTCTGCAGTTTTTCTTTTATTGATAACACAATTTTTACCCTTAATTTAGAAAGGATATAAATATTTTGATTAGGAGATTTAGA